>PVIU01004934.1:5790-120265 GCA_004026605.1 Ondatra zibethicus | reverse complement strand
AGCACCATCTCATCTCTCACATCCCCTACTGTATCTGGCCCAACCTGGACCTCTGTCCTCTTTGCAGCTGCTCTCTCCAGTCACACCAGCGAATGGAAGCAAGTTCGTTGGAGGGAAACTAAGCAGGACTCGTGGCTCAGACATTTTACTTTTCCTCTGTTTGTTTCCCCTTTGGCCTTCTCTAGCCCTAAGCAAGGCTTAGACAGTGTTGGTATGGGTTAGGATTGTCTTAACATGGCTGAACTGTTGACTAAAACAAGTGAGAGTTTCTTTTTTTAACTTTTATTCTTCTCTCATACATTGCATCCTGACAGCAGTTTCCCCTCCCTTCAGTCCTCCCACTCCCAGTCCCTTTTCCCACCTCTCCTCTCTCCCAGATTAATTCCTCCTCTGCCCCCTCCCCCAAGAAAAACAACAGCAGGCCTCCCAGGACTATCCAATGAATATTGCCTAACAAGATACAATGAGATTGGGCACAAACTCTCATATCAAGGCTGGATATGGCAACTCAGTAGAAGGAAAAGGGTCCCAAGCCCAATGATCATTAGAGGAGAATCACCCAGCAGCATAGGAGCAGATACAGAGACCCACAGCCCAAAATAGCTGCTAGTTTAAAAAATACCTTTGTTGAATTAGAACTGAGACACAACAACCTTAATAAGTACTTAAACGATTTCAGTTAGATATGGCATCGGCATACATCTGGGGCACTAACCCACAGTCAAGATAGTGGATTTAAACACCCCTGCAACAGAGTCTTCAAGTTCTTTTAGAATCCTCTCAACACTTTCCAAAAAAATCTCATAACTGAGCTTTCTGTTACTATGATTAGTTTGAGTTTTCTAACATAAATAAATAAATAGAACATTTATACAAACATAATCATATATTATGAACTCTGTTTGTGAGTGATAAAGGGAGTTGTTTAATGAGAAGAGGGGCAATCCATTATAAACACGTAATAATCTCAAGCATACACACTCAGCAATGGCTCCAATAACATCAGTTAGAGATGGATTCACCCAAGAAGACAAAGAGACCCACCCATAGGGCTAGCTGGAGCCATTAGAAACCTCCCAATAATTAATAGAAGAACTGAACAGAAAACTCCCGGTTCTATCAATAACTGAAAAACACTATAAACCAACTTTGTCAAATTGACATTTGCAGAATATCTCACACAACAAAAGTATGATGTACATACTTCGATGGGCACATGGAAAATCCTCTAGATGAAAAATGTCACAGGTCAGCAAATAGGCATTTGAGGTAATTTTTGTCTGTATTCTTTTTATCATTAATGATTTCCTCATGGATCAATTCTATGAAAGACACAAACTACTGAAACACACGAAAGAAATAACCTGAATAGACCTTATGATTTTAGACCTAATTATTTTTAGTAAGTACTACAAAATGACAGCTTCCAAGCAGGGTGGTAACGACGCACACCTTTAATCCCAGCACTCGGGAAGCAGAGGCAGGCGAGTCTCTGTGAGTTCAAGACTAGCCTGGTCTACAAGAGCTAGTTCCAGGACAGCCAGGGCTGTTACACAGAGAAATTCTGTCTTAAAAAACCAAAAACCAAACAAACAAAAAACAAAACAAAACAAAATGGCAGCTTCCTTCTGGCATTTCCACAAGTGTATATCACAGTTTCCTGGCATCTCCCTCTCCATTTCCCTCTCCACCCTGTTGGGACCTTTCTGTCCCTGAAAGATCCCGCCTTCTAAATTCTGTTTGAATCTAGGTGCCTCATATGAGAGAAAGCAGGTGATGTTTTTCTTCCTCCCTCCATTTTCTCACTTGTTTCCCTTTCTTTCTTCCTTTAGACTTCTTTCCTCTTCACTGTTTGTATATGTATGTATGCAAAAATGTATGTATGTATGTAAGCATGCGTATATGTGTGCGTATCTTGGAAAATATAGAGTCCACATGTGAGAGGAAGCCTATATTATTTTCCTTATAAATCTTGTTTGTATTCTTAACGCGGTGTGCCACAGACTGGCTCAGGGGAGCCCCTCAGACCGTGGGAAAATCAGGGTCTTGGTACCAGGAAGGCACAAGTTAGGAGAATGACAGACAGACACAGCACACAAGAGAGTGGTTTGAATCTGCTGCCATATTGAGATTCCAAGTGAGCTGGCTTTGTTAATTTTGACCAAATTGTTTTTTTACAATTACAGAGTCTTTTTATGTTTCTTTTGACTTAGCATTTAAACCAGGGATTATTGGACGATGTATCCTTTTAACTGCTTCCAGCTGACATTGGGGTGTTGTTGTCAAGGGTTAACAAAGGTGAAAATGCTAGTCAAAAAGAGAAAATTTTAGGAACATTTGATTTGTGGACTTTGTTGAAGAGACAGAGAGCATTCACATCAGCTAGGCTGGCCCACATCAGTTTTTAGCAAGTCCATGGTCTTTTGGAGCAAGTCATTTGGAGCAGGTTGTAGTAAGCAATTAATGCTTATTTGTGTCCGCCAACCAAGGGGAAACCTGTTGAGACAAATTTAAACTAGGAACAGAATTTAATATATTTGAAACTTTTAGGCCCATATTAAAATCCATACTATAGAAATAGCAAATAACAGTTATCTATAAAACAGTAAAAGTAGACTCATACCTTTGAGTCCCAGCAAAACCATAGAAAATCCTGAGCTTGTAACCCAAACAGTATATAGTCATTGTTTTATTGTTTATTAGTACTATCTTAAATTACTTTTTAGACCTTTAATGTTTATAAACTTTTATATCTTCAGACTTTTATATATAATGAGCTAACAAGCTGGCTCTAGCTTTGTGGAAGGATCTGGATATCCTTCTTGCTTTTAAACTGATATTACAGCTGGCCTAGCCATTAATACAATCAGAGATCTTAGAAGGATAAATAAATTATACTTAAGTACAGACAAAACAGAAAAATGACAGAGACCAGAACTATATACCATATTTTTGTCAGATTGAACCTTTAAATTAATGATTTTAGCAAAGACAATGAGGCTAAGGCTAAAATCTAAATATTAACAATATGAAACATTTTATAAGCATATATGTTTTATAACCTATTTTATTATAGTTGACATTTTTGGTGACTATTACCTGGCATTGGTGTTTTCTCTTGTAACTGTTTCTTTCTTTCATTGGAAGTCTAGTCCCCAGCTATTCCCAGTGGTAACTGACATTCTTGTATATCAATAAAGAACAGCATAAAGCAGTTTTAACATTATCTATAATAAAAAGACATCCAAATTTTTGCGAACCCAAATCTAATGACCAGAGCTCAGAGAATAATTATAAGTACAAAACTCATAATTACCAAAGACTAATTTTTTAACAAAACAAGCATACATAATTTTTTCTTTTTTTTTAAAGAAATAACCATGACCCTTTAACAAGACAAACAAGCTTTTTAAAACCTGAATTAACCATTAATCATTTATGTATAAGAAATTACAGCAAACATCTTTTGGCCTTTTTTTAATTTTTTTAATACCTTTTGTGACCTTTTATATATCTTTTGCAATTTTCGGGTTTGGCTCTTTTCTATCTTTGTTTTATTGGTTAAGTCAGATATTTTTAGACAAACTTTTATTATTATTATTACTATTATTATAGTCTTTTGCCTTGTTTTTTAGACAATATAAAAACCTCTATTAAAAACTTTTTAAATTAATTTTTTAGACAATATGCAAATTTTTATTAAAGTCCTTTTTTGTGATTTTATCCAGCAGAACATTGCATAAAACAAAAGCAGAAATATGAATCTTAATCAAAGGTGATAAGTATTTGTAACCCATATATATTTTTTCCTGTGGAAACAAAAGCATTTTTAAACATAATGTATCTTTGATATTTATTTTAAAATTAATGTTTTTTAAAGTTACAGGTTGGTATAATTTAAAACTTTTTATAAACAGTATTAGGACAGGAAAGAGTCAAGACAGAAAACTGCTGGCCAGCAGAAGAGACCTTGAGTGTTATCATACCGAAGAACTTGGCTCAGAAAAGAAAAGAGGTTGAGCAGAATATTGCTGAGGGAAAATTATAGATGTTTCTTTAAAGAACTCTATTAAAGGATGTTGGGGGTAATGCTATTTAATTTGTCCGGTGTATTCCTGTAATGCAATTCCCCAATTATCATCATGAATTAATAAACCTCCAATTGTTGTTTATCATAAGGAATAATTATTATGTATTTTTTAAGTAATAATTTTTTAAAGAGCATTTTATCCTTGTGAAACTTGGATTTACATTCATTTCTCCAATGTCTCCCTTTTTGACATCTTGAACAGTTACCTGGGGGAGAGCCTCTTTTGCCCTCCTTCCTTTCCCCAGGGCAATTCTTTTGTACATGACCTGATTCCCCACATTTATAACAGGTGAGAGCTGAGGGGTTCTTTTGACCTTCTTCACAGGTCTGCTTAACATAGGCGCTGAATTTCCGTTTCTTCATAGCTTCAGCATAGGTCATCTCTAGGACTATGGCTGGTGAGGCGTCTGTACAGGCTCTAATGTAGTCCTGTATGGTTCCTGTCTTTCTGATGGGCCTTCTAAGGTCCTGGCATAGAGCATTGGCATTTTCCCATGCCAATTGATTAAGGAGCATGTCTGTGAAGAAATCCCCCAAAGACTGCTGTGATGCTTTCAGTCCTCTACTTGCCATGATATGTTTAAATACTGAGTAAAACATCCTTTCATCTTTGCTAATTTGTCACCCCATGGTTACTTAAGTGATTACTTGCACTTAACCAATCATCCTTTATCGGCGGGACTGCACCTCCCTGGCAAGAGCCTACTAGTTACCTTGAAAAAAAGGTTCCTGTTTGGGCACCACCTGCCACGGACCGGCTCAGGGGAGCCCCTCAGACTGGTACCAAGACCCTGATTTTCCCATGGTCTGAGGGGCTCCCCTGAGCCAGTCCGTGGCACCGGTGGTCTACACTTTCATTCTTTCTCTGCAAATGACATAATTTCATTCTTCCTCTTGGTTGGATCATATCCCATTGTGCATGCATGACATATTTCTTTTATCCATTCATCTGTTTATGGACATCTAGACTGGAGAATGTCAAGTTCAGATATGGATCATCAATTTTTTTAAACGATGGGAATTTAATTATACCTAACATTTAGATAGTAACTAGTCATAATGGATCATAGACTAAAAGCATACCCTAATAGTATAGATCTTTTAGGAAAAATAGTGATATTTGGTTACACAAAAGTTCTTATTCCTAACATCAAGAAATGCAATATATAAATTGATAAATTTATAGACTTTATTAAAATTAACAATATTTGATCTTCAAATTTCATGAAATGGGTTGTTAACAGATTGAAAATAAAAAAAAGAAGGAATACGGAATGCTTGAGTCTACTATCTGAGGTAGGACATACTGAATAACAAACCCCCAAACTCCACAAGGAAGCTTAAAACCCAGTGAATACATCAGGGAAACTTTCTCACAGACACTATAAGAAAGAGATAAAAACATGGAGAACACCTAGATGGAAAGAAACTCCATCTTCAGTTGATTAAAGCCCTAATAATTTCCAAATTAAAGCCCTAATACAATACCATTGTGATGTGGGAGTCCCCTCTGTATGCTGTGAATATCATTGGTAAATAAAGAAACTGCCTTGGCCTGTGGATAGGACAGAACTTAGGTAGGTTGGGAAAACTAAGGAGGCAGAGTCAGGAGAAGCCATGTAGCCCTGCTGGAGACAGACATGCTAAAAGCTTAGCCGGTAAGCCACAGCCATGTGGCGATACAGAGATTAATGGAGATGGGTTAAATTAATATGTAAGAGTTAGCCAATAAGAAGCTAGAGCTAATGGGCCAAGCAGTGCTTTAAATAATATAGTTTCTGTGTAATTATTTTGGGGCTGAGCAGCCAGGAACCAATAAGCTGCTCTCGTTATAACACCATTGCACACATATTCAAAAGGAAAACAACAGCTTTAAATGGAACAAATGAAAACCTTGTGTTCAGGATGCAGAGTCCCTGGAAGTTTCTGACATTTTGAGGGTGATGCAAAATGGGACAACCACAGTGGAAAACTATTTCATATTTTTATAGATAAAAACTTATATTTACTATACAACACATTTTATTTATTTACCATATAGAAATAAATACTTTCATTTGTGCAAAATCATCATGAATTTTGATTGTATAAACAAATGGCTATAACAGTATCCTTGATAGCCTCCCACACAGAAAGTAACTCATTTCCTTGGTGGGTGAATTGTTGTGGGATAATGCACCTATACCCTGTAAAGATTTGTCATGTGTATTGGTTTAATAAAACACTGATTGGCCAGTAGCCAGGCAGGAAGTATAGTTGGTGAGACCAGACTAAGAGAATTCTGGGAAGAGGAAAAGCTCAGTCTGTGGTCATCAGCCAGACAGAGCAAGATGAGACTGCCTCACTGAGTAAGGTACCAAACCACATGGCTAAACATAGATAAGAATTATGAGTTAATTTAAGTTGTAAGAGCTAATTAATAATAAGCCTGAGCTAATATGTCAAACAGTTTAATTAATATAAGCCCCTGTGTGTTTATTTGGGACTGAATGACTATGGGAACAGGCGAGACAGAAACTTCTGTCTATAGTGGATAGTCAAATGATCTATTGAAAGGCTATTACATAACAATTTTAAACAATATTGTTTTAAATTTAAATTAAACAACATAAATGAACCTTATGCATATTATGGTAAGCTAACAAGTTGTTCTCTGCTATACAATTTATTAAATGACCGATTGCAAAGACAGAGTCATCACAGAACATTAGGACAGTGGTTCAACTGACAGGTACCAGAGTGTAGAGAAGGGATGGGTTGAAATGGATGTTGTGGGGGGAAACTTGTGCTCTGAGAAAAATACTCCACCCAGATTGATGAGATAACCATACAACTCTATATATTTGGTGGAACACATTATTTCACAACCACAATAACTAAGTGAGAAGAGAGGTTCCAGCAGGAGAGGAAGGAGAGAGGAAGAGGTGAAAATAAAGAAAGAAGGGGTAAAAATGTCTAAAATTCATTATGTAAATGTCTAAAATGTAAATGTATAAAACAATTTAAAACACACACATATATATGGTTAAAAATAAAATATTGTAGCATATCTCTTTTTTAGATTTATTATTTTTAATTGTGTGGATGTATGTGTATGTGTACATGAGTGAAGGTGACTTCAGAGGCCAGTAGAGGGCATCAGTTTACCTGGAGCTGTAGTTACAAGTGATTGTGAGCTACCCAATATGTGTACTGAGAGATGAACCCTAGTCCTCTGTAAGAGTAGCAAACACTCTTACTGCTAAGTCATCTCTAGATGCTACAGTAGATATCTTAAAAGAGGACTTTTTTCTTTTGTCTTTTCATATTTTATTTTGGTAAATAAACTTTGTGAAACCTTAAGACAGTTTCCACCTGGTGAGCCAAGTAGAGCCAAGTATTACTTGTGCGTACTATGTGATTCTGTATCTATTCTGGCTACCCTCAGAATTAACAGACAAGACCCATCAACGTGATAATACAAAAAATATTTCTTTGCTAGAGAAGAGTTCACCAAGAAAAACCATGGATCACAGTCACCCCTTTCAGGCTGCAAGCTTAGTAGAGCAAGAGAATGATAGTTCACTAAGAGAGGCTAATTAAGCTCAAATAGCCAGACTCAGGGATATTCATTGCAACATAATTATCAGAACATCCAAGGAATAGTGGGAGAAGCTGGCTATGTAGGAGTTGCTAGAAAGAGAGCACTGAGGCTCTCAGTCCTAGCTTCTCAGTGCTGATAGGACCATAATCTGCTTTCTGGACATGGTCTGTACATGTGTGTGCATGTGAGTACTTGCGTGCATGTGTGTGTGTGTCTATGCATGCGTGTGTGCCTGTGTGTGTGTGTGTGTGTGTGTGTGTGTAGCTTTCAACAGTCTCAGTCCAGCAGCTAATATGCATGTTATTGCTCTGTTGGATTTCAGGCCCTTTCTCATTAAGGGCACCAATAGTGATTAAAAATTGTTCATCAAATTCCAGTTTCCGTTGCCAAGGAATCTTTCTCAGCCTATGTAATGACAACCAGAGAGCCCAGAACCATTATTTAGATTAACTGGATTGATTTGGAATGATAGAGTTGATGGGAAAGTCGGGTCCATTGAGATGCATTGTAAGCTGAGCTGGCATCTTTCCCCTCTTGACTTTTCCCTATGAAAGGTAGTGACTACAAACAGGAATGCTAAATTCTCTTTGCAAACTGGCCAGTGCTGAGCTGTGCTTGTGCATGATGAGCTGTGCTCACTGTGAGCAGTCCTGCCAGGAAAGGGAGCCAGATAGACTCACTCTGATGCTGCCAACAATGCCCTCAATGTACTGGCCAGGAAGCGTGGCATAGCCATTAGACATGGACCAACTCTGAGATGTTTTCTTTCCTAAAGTTCTAGAATGTTCTCTTTTGCTGGCTTCTGGTTTTCATGCATTTTATGACTGGGGGTTCTTTCCTACCGCATACCTTCTGTCTTACTCTGAAACCTACACAAAAATCCTATGTGCCGATAAAATCATTTTCTCCTTTAATCTAGAGAAAGAATTCTTCCTTCTGCTCTTTGACTTTGTACTTTTCGGGACTAATGGTTGGCCTGCTTTCTGATGGCTTTGTTCATATAGGCATGAGTAAAATGTTCCACTACAGATAGTGTCCTCTTTAGGACAACTTGAATAGCTCCTGTAAATGTGGTTCACAAGATGGAGACAGAGGCAGAAAAAGGTACGTGAGACCTGACACTGAGTTGGATGTTATCCCCTATGCCATTTCAAGTGGCCATAAAGAAAATAAATGAGGAGTTTCAGAGGCCTACAGTAGAAGGAACTGCCTTCTTTTAAAGAGAGACTTTCTTATTTTATGTATGTATACGTGTGTGTGTCTCTGTATATACAAGAAATTTCACTGTCTAATTAAGTTTTGTTGAAAATTATTACCCAATGAACAGATTAAACAGAAGAGTAAAATGAAAATATCATCAATAAAGCAGAACTGAAGTCTGGCACAATGACATTATATGATAGCTTATTATAAATACTTGTCGTGCATAGATACTCATGAATTCTAAAGAAACATGACAATTATTTAAAATACGTAAAATAGAAAACAGAGTACTAGAAAAAAATAGTCTATTTCTATACAATGTCTTTAGCTGTCTAGAGTTAGGGAAATGTTTATTCCCGTGTATCACATCTGTTGGTCTATCGCTTGGCACAGAAACTTCCAGAAATAGTTTGGCTGCATATCAAGTTACCTCATTACAGAAATCTAGTCACAGAATATGATGGGAGAGTCACCCAATATTATGAACAACATGATAATTACCAGTGTGTCTATGATACCACAATATTCATATCAAATAAATAGTAATCAATTAGAAATTAAAATAAATTAGTATGCATTATGACAAGATATTGGAGAGTCAGTGAACAGTCCCCATTTTAGCAGCTACTTAAGATGTCAGTTTATGCTTAAGTATATATTCATCCATGGAGATATGAATTACTATATTACATAGTCTGAATTTTTCATGTGCATGCATATGTGTGGATGTTCACAAGTGTGTGTCTGCATTAGATGCGTGCACATGTATGTGGAAGATAGAAATGGAAACCTGGTTTATTCTTCTATTTCTTTCCACTTTGCTTATTGAGGCAGGGCTCCTCACTGAACCGAGAGCTCATCAGTTCTGCTAGTCTAACCAGACAACTCACCCTGGGCATTCCCTGTCTCTGCTTCTGGAAATTACATGTAAGCCTCCACTCTTGTTCAGGTTTTATGTTGTTTCTGGACATCTAAACTCTAGTTCTCTTTCTTGCAAAGCAAGTGTGTTATCCACTGAGCCACTTTTCCTGCCCACGGTTTGGTGAATTTATAGGTAGGCTCTGAAAGGAAACCTTTAAACAGTAGGAAGACAATTTTATTTTTCTGTTGTTGCATATTTTCAATTGAACATCTTTTACTTAGTAGGAACTAAGTAGGAACTTAGTCCAACACAGTATAGAGTTTTCAGTGTCCCTGTGACCAGGATCACAGATAAGGTTTCCTGGTCCTGGCTTCCTGCAAGAAACATGGGGACTGCTTTAGATGGACAGCTTTGTTTACTCTGAAGGGTCCCTGGTGGTATCTGTTCTCACAGAGAGAAAGTTTAAAGGTTTATTTCAGAAAGGCTTTTTGTCATCCATCCAGTTGGGCACTTGGGTTGATTCTTGGCTTTATTTCCAGGGCAGAGCAGACATTTTCCTCTGGAATTTTCCCAGCTTATACACATAAGCTGCTGGTATGAGCAGCTGGTCCTAGGGATATAGGCAGTAATTTGCTGCCCTGAACTGATACTCTCTGAATAACTTCCTCTGATGTACCCACAGTCTATCTTCCAAGCTGACCGTGAGCCCAGGCTGATCCCTCCCACATATCCATAGGCTCCTACAGCCATCTTCCCACGATATCACATACACACTAAGTTGTATAGAACTAAGACAGAATACTCACATATACCTGCTAGAGATAATTTCCTGTTTTCAATAAAAGGAGCAAACATTTCAACGTTAGAAGATTTTATACTTGGATTCTTTTTGCTTGTTTGTTTGGCTTATTTTAGATTTGTTTGTTGTGTGCGTATGAACGTTTTCCCTGCATGTGTGTCTGTGAGCCGTGTGTATGCGGTGCCCTCGGAAGCCAGAGAGGACCTCAGAGCTCCTGGAGCTCTACAGTTGTAAGTGGCCATGTGGGTGCTAAGGATAGAAGTCAGGTCCTCTGCAAGAGCAGTGTGCCCTTGTAATTGCTGACCCTTACAGAAAAATTAATTTTTGATGCACACATGTTTTCCTCTGTTCACGTGATTTCCCTTGATTTGTCTTGAACTTTCCTGATTTGCTGCTCTGTTACATCCTTGATGAATCAGTTCAATGAGGTCTTTGTTGATGCTCTGATTTTTCAAGACTGAAAGTTCTGTTTGTCCCTATTTCAGATCTGTGATGATGTAAATAAAAAATGACCCCCCCCAGGTTCACAGAGAATGGCACTATTAGGAGGTGTGGCCTTGTTGGAGGAAGTGGTCACAGGGCCCAACTTTGAGGTTTTAGATACTCAAGCCATGCCCGGTGTGGATCAGAATGTAGAGCCCGCAGCTCCTTCTCCAACATCATGCCTGCCTACATGCCACCATACTTTCTGCCATGGTAATAAAGGATGAAACCTATGAACTGGAAGGCAGCCCCAGTTAAATGCTTTTTCTTTATAAGCATTGCTATGGTTATAGGGTTTCTTCACAGCAATAAAACCCTAACTAAGAAAATATCTTTTCTTCCCTGAGACTTTTAAAATTTTATTTCCTTAAGAATTTATAATATTTACATAAGAATTTTTTATAGTAGATGATCTGCTGCCTTTGTCATCTTAGTCATTTTCCTGTTGTTTGAAGGATGACTTTTCAGAATAGTTAAGGTTTTTCTTTATTCTTCCTGTTCATTCTACAAGCATTTTGAATCATATTCTAGACTCTTTGAAAATTACATTATGAAATTTAGTTAATTTAAATTCTATTAAAAATTGTTTTGTATATAAAATATTTTCACACCTTCTTTGAGAAGTTCATACATGTGTACAATATATTTTAAGTGTATCCATCTCCCAGCACTCCATCCTACTCCTCCCAGAACATTTATACCCCCTCCTAATTTCATGTTCTTGCTCTTAAAAGCAAAACAAAGCAACAAAAACAAAACAAAACAAAACAGACTAACAAACAAAAACACTGGTTCTAATTAGAGCTGTTTCTATTTGCTTGGTGTTGGGTCATCCAGTGATGAATAAGTAACTGACCAGGGATCACACATCTTATCAACTGGCAACTTAACTAGTTGACTTCAAACCACAAATTTGGAACAGCCTTCTGTAAGTATAACACCAGTATTAGATCCCTCTATAAAGTCTACATGGATCTGTTTGGATCTATTCTTGTCTGTGCTCCTAGTTGCCATTTTAGAAGTTAACTAATAGTTGCTACATTAGCTGAATTTTTACATCTTTGGCTTCCTGAGGCTGTGACAAACACCTAAGAAAAGCATTTAATGAAAAAGGTTCTAGTTGGGTTCATGGTTTTAGAGATTTTAGTGCAGTTAGCTAGGATAGACCCTGAAGCAAGATAGTCCACTGAGGCATCAGGAGGAAATGTGGTAAGACTGAGATACCTCATGGCAACTAAGAAACAGAGAAAGAGGCACACATCTTGTCCAAAGACAAACTACTCCTTAAAACATGTCTCTGGTGACCTACTTCCTCTAACCATGCCCCACTTCCCAATACTTTCCCAGTAAGGCCAAAAAATTATAAATCCATTGATTAGTCCAGAATCCTCCTGAGTCAATCACATTACAATGATTGGGATTCACCAGTTGGGGATCAAGCCATCAACCTATGAGCCTTTGGGACATCACATCAAATCTCTACAGTTTGTTTTTCACAAGTACTTTCTCATGATACAATTTGATGAGATCACAAAAGTTCTGAAGAGCCTTTTTTGCTTACCTAAATGCCCATCTTGCTGGATCTTTCTGGTGGTTCCTAACTTGGTGACCCTCGTCTTCGCTCATCCAGCCATGAGTAGAAGCTATAGTTAAAACACTATATTAAGGTATATGTATATAGTCAGGTATTCCCTGTGGCTATAGCTGCTTCTATGACCATGAAGCAAGAGGCGAGAGAGAGAAAAGCACAGCAGTGGCCTGTCTCTTGGAGCATAGATGTTCCTGTTACAGAGGTTGTGTCCTTTCCCTCATAGTCTCAAGTGCTTTCTTTCCTATGTTCCTATGCTTTTTAGACTTAAGGGTGGCACACACTACATGGTAGAATGGTGCTTTGGCAAAACTGTGACTCAAGTTTGTATCTGGTAAACTGAACCACACAATTCTCTTGGTATTTGGATATTTTTTAAAGGGTATTTGTGGTGGTTTGAATGAGAATGGCCCCCATAGCCATGTATATTTACAAGTTTAGTCCCCAGAAGATGAATTGCTTGGGTAGGATTAGGAGGTATGGCCTTATTGGAAGAGATTTTTGGCTTTGAGGTTTCAAAAGTCCATGCCAGGCCCAGTGTGTCTCTCTGCCTGCTGCCTGTGGATTAGGGTATAAAGCTCTTAGTTTCTGTTCCAGTGCCATGTCTGCCTGCCTGCCACTATGTTTCCCATCATATTGATAATGAACTAATCTTCTGAAACTGTAAGCAAGCAATTTGGGCCTGGTTTGGGCTTCTGTAAACCTCAAAACCCATCTTCAGTGACACACTTCCTCCAACAAGGCCACACCTCCTAACCCTTTCAAATAGTATCATTTCCTGGTGACCAAGCACTCACATCTATAAGCCCATGGGAGGCTGTTCTTATCTAAATGTCCACAGGTACTAACACTTTTGGGACATGTATGGCCAAAACTCTTAGGGCACTACTATCTCCTTATTTAACACTCTGACACAGAGGCAGAAAACCAATCTAATGGGCTCCTTACTCACCTGTCTTCTCCCACAGAACTGCCTTTATTTGATTTTCTACACTGAAAGATAGAAGTCAAGGATGAATAGGATTTCACAAAATGCTTGTTAAATGCTCTGGGGTAAATCCTCTCCTCTCCATTCATTGTTAATGAGGTTATCTGACAGATGTATATGGTCATCAAAAGGCTTCCAAACCAGCAAATAAGAACAAATGGGATATTTCTCCAAATTACTTTATATTTCACTCATTCCTACACTGGTTCTATGGTGTTCCTCCTGCATCCCAGGTACTATGGTAAGAGCGTTCAGCTCACACGTTCTCACAGAACCATGGAAGTAGTTTTCTCCCAGGGAACAAGAAGTCTGTTCAATTTAAACATCTGTATATGCTGCAGACCTTCCAAATTTCATAGCATCTTTTCTTTAGTGAGATAATGTGGTATTAAAGTATTATTAGAGTTTTTTAATAGCAAAAATTGGAGAACAGAAAAGGAAAATCAACTTAAATGGCTTCCTCTCCTAACACACTCTCACCCTGCTCTTGTATAAAACCAGTGCATACAAAATCTCGCCTATCAGAGACCCGGGTCATAAAGAAGCTATTCCTCTCTTACCGTGTGCAAAAGACTGTATGCAGCATGGTGCAAATTCTGCATCTGCCATTCAAGTTTGCTTTTCCTTACTGACTTTGTAACTTCTCAGAAGGTGTAGCCTGGGACTAGAGAGGTGTCTCAGTGCTCAAGTGCTCTTGCTGTTCTGGCAGAGGGCCCAAGTTCGGTTCCCACCACCCACATGGTGGCTCACAACCATCTGTAATTACAGTTTCAGGGCATCCTCTTCTGATTTCCATAAGCACCAGGCATGCATGTGGAACACAGACATACATGCACACATACACAAAAAATAAAATGAAAATAAATAAATGAAAAAACAATGATGAAGTCTGTTTTGTTGCTATGTAATTCCAGACCAGCTCTAGGACTTGTTCCACACCAAGTGGTCTAGGTAGGACTATGTCTATGTCATGTCTAGGTTCAGGTCCATGTCTAGGTCATGTGGCCTTGTAAATTTCATTCTACTCCCTAAGACCTTATTTAAACACCATGAAAGGTCATGGGGACTGGAGGTGAGTACTCCAAACCCAGGCTAGTATCCACAGGACCCAGTCTGTGACTACAAACTCATGAGGGGCCCAAGGTAAGATAACCAGAGCCAAGCCCATATCTGTAGAATTGCCTATAAGCTCTCCTTAAATGTTGTGTGAAGCTAATGAGTGTTTAGTGCCTCATTGCTCAGAAAGATATCACTGATATATGAGATAAGATTAATGTTATCTATTGATATCCCATTCCTTCCTATATACAACACACACACACACACACGTATATATACACACAGACATATGGGGAGGGGGAAAAGGAGGCAATAGACATGTACAAGCATGCATGTGAACCCACACAGAAAGATAGATAGATAGACAGATAAAAATAGATCTCAACTGAGCGGTGCTTAGACATCCCCTCTGTAGTTCCTGATAAGTGACCACCTCATTCAGAAACCCGCTAGTGACTACCAGTCGAGCCGTGGGAGCACTGACAGCATTGTATACATTTGTTGGTCCACCCTCTGCCCTCCTCACCCTTCCGCCAGCCATCACTGTGATCAGAAGACCACAGGACCTGAACCCCCATCTTCAGTATCCATTTTCCTTCTGAGAAAGAATGAACTTAGCTTACACCAAATGACTCTGTCGATACAGAGGAGAAAAATGAAGCCTGCCTTTGAGACTCTGCAGACACTGCTGTCTGGACTCTCATTTTATGTTCTCATCCCTAATTAGCGGTTTGGAACAGATTGTTTGCAATGAGCTCCAGAAAATTGAGTATGATTTACTCAAGGCAAACAAGGTTTGGTTGTTAACCTTTGAGTATTTAATGAGGCTACATCTTAAGGACGAATAACAGTAAACAAGCAGCCTTGTCAATAAGAATCAAGCCTGTACCAGAGTCCAACTTTACACCAAAGGCCAGTCTTAGGAGAAAAATAGCTTGTGCAGCATGAAGTGACAGTGGAGGAGCAGTCTGGAAGAGTACCACCTTAACTTCAGGTTTGAGGTGTCTGTTGTCTACAGACCAATAGCAAGTGGCATTGCCATTCTCTTGCAGAAGGTAATGAAGAATGGTAAGCGAAGAAACATGAGGGTAAGGCTTCTGATCTAGAAACATGAGTGCACTCTGTGAGAACTGTGACTTCTAAAGACTTAGATTGAAACCTGCCCTTATGGGTGGACTCTTGCATACTGAATCCAAGGAGGAACCTCCAGCTAATCCAACCTTGATCACTCTTCATCTCATGCTGAGCCCTGTGTGGGCACAGGGTTCCCCACACTGTTTTGTGTGGCTGTATGTCCACTTCTTTTGCTATTATGGTGTTCTCTGTGCCTGTAATGTCTCCCCTGATGTCATCCCCTGGCATGTTTGTATTGCTCTTTAGATCCTCAGCCAACTTACCTCCTTACCAAATTAGAAGGAACCCTCTGTTCAGGAGTTATGCTCACATATGTACTCTATCAAGGATTCTCCATGGACCTTAAGGTACTATGAGGCACAATTGTTATTTGAAATCTAAAATCACAGCTGTAAATTAAGATGAGAAGAAATTGGGATATTGGCACCCTATGAATCTGAGGATTCTTTTTTATGCAAGAGCCTAGAAATCTGCACAGAAAGTATGTAGGCACTGATGCATGAGGATCAGAAAGATGATAGCTCTTAGGACATTTTGGATGTTGATTACAAAGTCAGCTTCCATGTTATTATTGGCTGACAGAGTGGGATTTTAGATTGGTTGAAAGGCAACTGATATTTCCCTTCTGCCTTGATACCTCTTTATTATGGTGATTTTTAACTTTCTCCCAACAGAACATAAAACATGCTCCCACCCTTCGAACTGCAGCTGATCCCTGAACTTTTGGGGCCAACAGTCCTTAATAAAAGTCACGCTATCCAGGCTCCAACTTAAAGACAACTTCAACCCTTCTGCTTGTCTTGTGGGAAGTTACTGCCATACTCTATGGGACATTTTGAGCCAGCATACTGGAAGAGGAGAGGGCATGTAGAATCCAAGTGTCTTGCCTGGGACCAATTGAAACTATATTGATCAAGCTGCTGATCACATGTACCTGAACAAATATGGTGGACATCAGAGGTACCATCTAGTCGAATTGAGCCCAAATTGTTCATTTATTGAGTTTTCAAATAAGCAAACATTTTTTTAAGACAACATGTTTGAAGATGAGTCTTGTTTATGAAAAACTAACTGATAAAAGTACACAAACATTAATATAGTCCTACTATGGATTGGTCCTGAAGGCTTTTCTTCTTAACTTTTAGGTCCTGAAGGCTTAACTTCTTAACTATTAAAACAACCCCCTTTATGCTATCCTCCTTTGTCTTTGATTTTTCTCTCTTCTTTTTGTTCTCAGAGGATATTTTGTCACTTCAATTCTTCTATCTTTTCCTGTAGCTTCCAGTTTAATTTCCCTATTAAATTTTGAATTAATGATTTTCCTATGTGCACATTGTCACTGAAGGCTTCTGATTAATAAGAACACAGCAGAAAGGTAATGCGACACACCTCCTCCAATGAAGTCATACCTTCTAAACATTCCTAAATAGGTCTCCCATCTTGGGACAAGGCATTCAAACATGAACCTGTGGGGGCCTTTTTCATTCAAACCACCATTATTCTGTTAATAATTCCATTGATAGTTGAAAAATGCACTTTAAATTACTTCAGTGTTGTAAAGTTTATTGAACGTATTTCATGCCTTATGGTACATCCTGTTTATGCTATATCCTGTATATGGTATTCTTGTGTATAGTATATCACAGATAACGTTTCATTGAGTGTCTGAGAATCAATGTTCTGCTGTGGTTGCTGGTGTTTTACAAGTGTTAAGTCTGATGAAGTATTATATAATCCAAATCTGTATCTTATAATAATAATTCTTATCTTTCTTCTATCTGGAGAATCTATAGGTTATTGAAAGTGGGCACATAAAGTCTCCAAATATTGCTTTAGATTGTCTGTTACTCTTTCAACTCTTGCTACACAAGTGTCGTACTTTGGAGTTCTGTTGTTTGCTGCATGAATGCTTAAAAATTGTCCCATTTTCTTGCTAAGTTGAGCCGTTTAGCATCAAGTGTATCTCTTGAGGGAAGTTTGACCTAGTCTATTCTTAACTGACTTTGATATAATCATCCTCACTCTCTTAAATCTTTTCCGTTTTCACTTTCAACATATTTTTGACATTGTTCTAAAAGATACATCCTGTAGGCAACTAATAGATGTATCTTTTAAAAAGCTATCTCATTATTTTCTGCCTTTTGTTTAGTCTAATATATTTTATTTTTAAAATAATTGCTGACAAAAAAGGACATCTCCATCTTTCTATTTGTTTTTCTATTTTTAGTAACGATTTTCCCCATTTTCTGTCTCTGCTTTCCTGAGTTGAGTTATATCTATGGAATTGTTTTGAATCTATTCTCTTCTTTTGTATAAATTTTGAAGTACATTTTTTGTTTATGATAATCAAGGGAGTTATGTTTCCTGTCCTATACTTATAATAATCTAATTTGAATGATACCAATTTAACTTCATTAGCATGCAAAAACATGGGACCCGTCTAGCTCTACCCTCTTCCTTGTTATGTTGTTATGTCAAAAACAAATCCAAACACAGACTGTGCATTTTGTGTCCAATAATATTATAAATCATTATTTTATATATTTGTCTTTAAAATATGCTAGGGAATAAAAGTGGAACCAAAGTATAATAATATTTGGTTTTAAAGAATTTATTTTTAATTTAAAAAATTGTGTGTGTGTGTGTGTGTCTCTATGGGAATTTGTATGTGAGTACAGTGCCTACAGAGGTCAGAAGAGGCCATTAAAGTCCTTGGAATTGTATTTTCAGATAATTGTGGGCTACTTCATATGGATGCTGGGAACCGAATATGGTTTTCTGTAATGGTCTCCGTCTGTTGCAGAGAGGTTTCTTTGGTGAGGGTTGAGAACTATACGCATCTGTGGGTACAAAGATAAATATTTAGAATGTAGTGAAGAATTATGTTAACTTAATAAAGTGTCACCCATAAGTTCTCATCTAGGATTCATGAAAAATGCATCTAAGCTTATGAAGGGTCCTTTGTATTCATGCACCATTTTGTTCTTGCAACTTTCAAGCATCTCCATTTGATGTTGCTTTGCACATTCTGATTTAAGTATGCCTTGGTTGTTTTGGTTTCTGATGTTATCATATGTTGAGTGCCTTTAATTTGCAGATCCACATCTCATCAAATTTGAGTAGTTTATAGCCACTCCTGCAAATATTCTGAGTCTTTATTTTCTTTATGAATCTTCATTGGTTCTTAATCAATTCTTATCCTGTTAATACTGGTCCTTCATTGGGTCATAGTCTCTGCTTCTTTTTATTTCTGTTGTTTGTTAATTTTGAGCTTTTAAACTGGACATTTGAATATGGTAATGTTGTAGCTTTTGGAATCTCAGGCTATTTCTCCAAAATCTTGCTGTTTGGGGGTTAGGGGTGGTTTAAGTCCTTCCTTTGTTATTTACTGACTTTTGTCAAAATGTTTCTCACCACTACAGATTGTGCTCAGGCTTGTGAAGGTACTCAGCAACTGAGCTAAAATCCTGTGCAAATGAGCTAAAGTAATGTACAACTCAGCTACAGTACTCGGCAGCTGAGCTAAAGCACTCTGAAACTGAGCTATATGTTTCCAGCTCTACAAAGTTATCATTGCAGAGACAAGAGATTTCTGATGACTCTTAACCTAGTTTTAGAGTTTTGACAGAGACAGTCCTGACCACGAGAGTCTTAGCAATTTAAAACACTTCCACATGTCTTTTTGTATCAGCTCCTGGCCAGAACATTCTTTCAGCATTATTTAAGCTTCTTTGTGCGTTAACTAGAAGTGAGAACTTAGATTTGAATCTTTAAAGTCTTCACTGATCATGTGAGATATTCTGTCCTGGATGAAGTTATCTCATGTTCTTGGGAGGTATTCATGGTTCTAGGCTTTCAAAAACCACCTCTTCCTTGCAAAATCATTCTTATCTTTTAATCCATTCCACTGTTGTGTTGTTCACAAGCTTCATGGTGTTTACAAGTGAAGTCTATCACTTGTCCTTCCAGAGTGAAACCCATGTCGGGTGAATGAAGACACATGGGGCTGGCCAGGCAATTAGGCTATCTCCTAGGCAAGTTCTAATGGATGACTCGCTGTCTCAGGAAGCATGTCTCAAGGCCCCACCCTAGGGCTGGGAGCTGCAGTGTGCACTGTTGCTGCAGAGCTGAGGAGAGAGTGGGTGGAGAGGATTTGAAAATGCCACAAAACGTCCCTAACCTTTTTAGATTGGCCTTTTACTTTATTCAACACTTAATGTGCTATTGTAACGCCAGGGCTGCTTTCTAGGGTTCTAACACATTTAGTGTTGATATCTTCTGATTGGTGTCCAAGCTTCTGTGGAGAAATAGGAGACTGAGCTTCCTGTCCTAGCATTCATCAGTGATACTAAGGGACCATTTCCCCTTTTATTTTTGTAATTATTATTATTTTATTGAGTTAAGGAAAAACCCATTGGTTTTCACTTTCATTTCTCTGTTGTCCTTCTCTTCTTACATTTGTTAGGAACTTCGATGGATTTTTAAAATGCCTTACTGGTCTGTAGGAATTCTTCGGGCAGTTTTCATTGAACTTCCTGGTTAGGTATGTTCGAAGAACATTCTCCTATCCACCAACTCATCTTAGCACTATGCCAGAAACAATGGCATGCTTTCTGTACCTGACCAAGAGCCCCCTGCTTTGCAGCATTGGGGGTTTGTGCTTTGTTTAAAAAGAACTTTCTCCTAAATGTTTTCCGACATAAGTCTAATTTTTAAGTAGTTGTTTATTACAAAGTGCTCATTATTAAATAATTATTTTTTATAAATGAGGTATTTAATCAAATTGCGTTAATATCTCTATTCTTTTTTATTTTTCTTTGTCTTCAGATGTTTTATTTTTTCTTTTGGTTCTGCTTGCTTTCTTCTTGAGTCCTACTGTCCTTTGCACAACGTGGCTTACTTCCTCCCCATGGAAGTAACAGAGGACATGCTTACCTTCTGACATAGTGAAGGGGTTAGTACTGACAGAGGCAGGTGCTCTTCTTCTCTGGATTTTACCACCACTTTGCTATCTCTTGACCTCTTTTGCACACATGTCCCGACCACTGCCTAATGGTTTCTCTCACCAAAGTACACAAGTGGTGCTCATATAACTCCACAAACAGCCTCTTTGAGAGTCACCTGTGTTTAATGGATTGTATCCAGCTTCTTGTATCTTTGCCCCTTGATTTGGAGAACAATAGACACACCTCTGCTTTGTGCAGCTCCTCTCTGCCTTGTGGGCTATGATCTGTAGGGTCCCATCCTGCTGGATCTTTCTGTACTCCTCTCACGGACTTTTCACATTTGATTCACTGAAGAGAATATTTCTTGTTTATCACTAATGATATAATTTTGTTTTCTCTGACAGAATTCTTTATGTCTTCCCCCGAGAAGGAAAAAGATATGGGTACGTGCTGTCAGAATGCTATCCTGATCTAATTTACTATGTATGTTTTTATTCTTACCACTCATTTTTATAATAGGATTTGAAGCTCCTTCAAAGATTGAGGTTGATAAAATATGATAAAAAGTACTTGAGGGAATGGGTAAATATAAATGAGTAAAAATGAAAGGAAAACAGCAAGAATTTAGTTTGATACCCATGTAAATTCAGGACTTTGTCAGACTTGGGGCTTCAACTTGACAAGAGATAGAGAAAAAGAGATTAACGTCACCATGGAAGCTGACCTTCCACATCTGAGGTGTAATTGATGAGGTTGATTTGTGTGGAGTGATTTTTCTTGGAGATGAATACAAATCTCTATTCACCCCAGATATGGTGCTAATTACAAACTGTATAGAGACTCCGGCACAACCTGGTGAATGAGCTGAGTCTACTGGAGTCTATCACAGGACCATGAGTGGTGCAAAGATGGCTGAACATGGAGAAGCCCACCCCGCATGAGTGATGATTCACAGAAGCTTTGCACTGAGCTCTCCTGGCTCATCTCGCCAGCAGCCCCATCAGTGTGTCTCAGTCGGGCAGTCATCTACTGCTCTATAATCATGGAGATGGACCCTGTCAATCTTGGAGCTTTCTGGGTTCCCCTAACCTTTGAGCTTCCTTAGCTTGCTGAGTCTTACACATTCCCCTCATTCATAAGGCAATATTTTGATCTAGAGAAAATGTCTGCACAGGTTTTTGAACACTGAACAGAACCTGAGTGAAAGTCTTACGAGTTTTTGGAATAATAAAAATATCCTACAAGAGTAGGAGGGTGGAAATTATTATAATAAGAGCTTTATCCCACAGGATAGAATCCTTAATAGCAGGTGTCTCAAAAGAGACTTTGGGAACCATGGAAGTTTCTTTTCCAGTTGAGAGAGTGAAATGACATATCTTATGCCACCATATCCTTTGTTGGTAAATAACATGCATGGCTACAATTAGGCAGGCATCTGTCATTATAGACACACTTGTCTCACAATGAGTGTAGATAAACTTTTTCCCATAAACCTGTCTGCCCTTTACAATAATAGATATGCTGAACACATTGACCTTGCTTCCCTCAGATGAGTTCTCTGGTGATTTGAAAGAAAATGTCCTTCAAAGGGAGTGGTACTATTAGTAGGTGTGGTCTTATTGGAATTGGCACGGCCTTGTTGGAGGAGTATGTCATCACAGAGGTGGGTTTTGAGGTCTCACATATATTCAAGCCATGTCCAGTGTCTCAGTCAACTTCCTGTTGTCTTTGGATCAAGATGAAGAATCATCAGCCTCCTCTTCAGCACCATGTCCTCCTGCACACTGCCATATGCCCAGCTGCCATGTCCCACTGTAGCAATAATAGACTAAACCTCTGAAACTGTAAGTTGCTACCTCAATTAAATGTTTCCTTTATAAGAGTTGATGTGGTCATGGTTTCTCTTCACAGCAATCAAAATCCTAATTAAGGAAAATCCTATAATTAAGAAGATAAGACTTATTTTTTACATTGTTTTTATTGAGCTATATATTTTTCTCCTCTCCCCTCCCATCCTCTCTCCTTCCCTTCTACACTCTCCCATCGTCCCCACGCTCCCAATTTACTCAGGAGATCTTGTCTTTTTCTACTTCCCATGTAGATTAGATCCATGAATGTCTTTCTTAGGGTCCTCTTTGTTGTCTAGGTTCTCTGGGATTGTGAATTATAGGCTGGTTTTTCTTTGCTTTATGTCTTAAAACCACTTATTGCTGTGGGACAATGGTCTTATACTCTATAAAGATTTGTCACTTTTACTGGTTTAATAAAATGCTGATTTGCCAGGAAGGAAGTATAGGTGGGGTGACCAGAACAGGAGAATTCTGGGAAGAGGAAAGGCTCAGTCTGCAGTCATCTCCCAGATGCAGAGGACACAAGATGAGAGTGCCTGACTGTACCAAGACACATGGCTAACACAGACAAGAATTATGGGTTAATGTGGGATGTAACAGTTAATAAGAAGCCTGAGCTAATAGGACAACCAGTTAATAACTGATGTAGACCTCTGTGTGTTTCTTTGGGATTGAACATCTATGAGACTGGGGAGAGGGGACAGAAACCCCTGTCAACAACTTACGAGTGAGTACATATGATATTTGTCTGTCTGGGTCTGGTTTATCTCATTCGATATGATGTTATCTAGATCCATCCATTTGCCCACAAATTTCAAGATGTCATTATTTTTTTCTGCTGTGTAGTACTCCATTGTGTAAATGTATCACATTTTCCTTATCCATTCTTCAATAGAGGGGCACTTAGGTTGTTTCCAGGTTCTGGTTATGACAAATGATGCTGCCATGAACATAATTGAGCACATGTCCTTGTGGTATGATTGAGCATCCTTTGGGTATATACCCAAAAGTTGTACTGCTGGGTCTGGAGGTAGGTTGTTTCCTAATTTTCTGAGAAATTGCTATACTGATATTCAAAGCAGCTGTACCAGCTTGCACTCCCTCCAACAACGGAGGAGTGTTCCCTTTACTCCACATCCTTTCTTGCATTAGTTGCCGTCAGTGTTTTTGATCTTGACCATTCAGATAGGTGTTAAGATGGAATCTCTGAGTTGTTTTGATTTGCATTTCTCTGATGACTAAGGATGTTGAACATTTCCTTAAGTGTCTTTCAGCCATTTTAGATTCTTCTGTTGAGAGTTCTCTGTTTAGGTCTGTACTCCATTTTTTTTTATTGGATTACGTGATCTTTTTGTGTCCAAATTCTTGAGTTCTTTGTATATTTTGAAAATCAGACCTCTTTCTGATGTGCAGTTAGTGAAGATCTTTTCCCATTCTGTAGGCTGCTGTTTTGTCTTGTTGACCATGTCCTTTGCTTTAGAGAAGCTTCTCAGTTTCAGGAGATCCCATCTATTAGTTGTTTCTCTCGGTGTCTGTGCTACTAGGGTTGTAGATAGGAAGTGGTCTCCTGTGCCAATGCATTCAAGTGTACTTCCCACTTTCTCTTCTATAAGGTTCAGTGTGATTGGTTTTATGTTGAGGTCTTTGCTCCATTTGTACTTGAATTTTGTGCATGGCAATACATATGGATCTATTTTCATTCTTCTACATGTTGATATCTAGTTATACCAGCACCAATTTGTTGAATATGCTTTCTTTTTTCCCTCTTATATTTTTTTGTTTCTTTGTCAAAGATCAGGTGTTTGTAGGTGTTTGGATTGATATATGGGTCTTTGATTTGGTTCCATTGGTCTTCCTGGATAAGACTTATTTTAAATACATAGTCATGATTTGGTGATGTTCTCAATAGTGGCCAGAGAAGTTTATTCACACAGTAGATAGTAGGAAGTACAGAGATACACAATTACTTAGAGTATTAATAATTACTGATTGTTCATTGCTCAACCCTAAATGAGACATCTATACCAAGCCTGTACCTTATGGCTCAGGGAACATCTCTGAAAGAAGGAACAGAAGAATTCAAGACTCAGGATGAAGAGCAGTGTTGGGGGAACACTGTCTTCTGGATGTGGCATGACTATTGCACTCATGGACTTCTTACAGCTACAGCTACCTATACAAAGGTTGCATAGCTTGAGCCAACAAGATCAGCATTCTAGTAGGTAGGCAGTTCTCATCGAAAGCAGTCAGTTAAATGCATACACAGGGAGAGGACAAAAAAGTGGAAGAGGATGTGTTGGCAGATGTTTGGTGTAGTGGCAGAACATGGATATGGTTATGATCAATATGTATTGTGTATATTTATCAAGCTGTCAATATAAATGAAAGTTCTCCAAAATAAATTAATAGGCAGGAAATGAATAATTTTAAGTTTGATACTTTCTGGTTATATGCAAGCTTCCACGTTGCAGCTACTTTATGGTGAAGATTCTTACATGACTTTTATTTTAGTCCTGTATCACACCTTGATATTTCTAGCACGTTTTGCCTTTCATTCCATGTCAATAATATTATTGATTGTATTTGACAGATAACATTTGTCTACATATTGTGTTCTTTGTTCTCTAAAAGAAAGGAATATATTCAGATTTCCTTCAGGTGATCTGGACAAAGGCCTGATTTTTTTCTTTTTTGCAATTTATTTTTATTTGTATGAGTGCTTTGTCTGAATGTATGTCTGTGTACCACATACACTGAATGCCCATGGAGACCAGAAGAGGGTGGCAGATCCTCTGAAACTGGGTAATAAGTGGTCTTGAATTGCCCTGTGGGTGCTGGAAATCAACCTGGGTCTTTTGCAAGAGCAGCCAGCGCTCTTAACCATAGAGCCATCCCTCCAGCCAGGGGCAGGACTTTATTGGCATCTGTGGTGAGGGATTTTCTTGCTAGATAATGACTACTGATCACATTTTTTATAAGCACCATAGTGAGATTATCCACACGTTTTTTTTCTTTGCCCTGGGGGCTTTTGACCAGGCCTCTCAAGCAAGCAGTTGAATTTAGTTGCACATAAGCACTAGAGTGCTGGGTGATAAAGAGGAAACAAGCAGAAGGTCCATGAAGAACCTTAGAAAGGCATGACAAAATGCTACTATCAACTAAGGAATTAAATGACCCCTTGGTTAGGAGTGATCACTTGTAATTGCAGCTCTTTAGGTAGCCCCAGGATCACCCCTGAAAATGCAATTATTCTTTTATTTATTCATTTACAGAAGCGAGTGAAAGGAGATGCTAATGCTGCCTTTAATGAGGTTAAGCAGAGTTAAGGGGGAAAATTGAGGCTAAGTGAAACCTTTGAAGTGGCTAATAACATAGATGTAATTCTGACCATATTCCTGTTCATTTACAGTGATATTAACCCTGTTCAATCTTCAGTTTATTTTCAAGTATGGCTACGTGTTTTCAGGACTCAGTAGCTTTATTATTTTTTTCCCCAAGTTCTAATCCACATCATATCCCTGAGTTCTTTCTCAGTAAATGTCTATTCTTTTCTGGGCTTCTATAAATCCCACCACAGAATTGGGTTTGCAACAGAAATTGCTTGAAGGAAGAAATGAGCTCAAAACTTGAATTAAGTTTCCTCAGGTAAAAGCAAGTTTTTTGTTTGTTTGTTTTTCTTCCATAAAGACCTGTGTTGAGCAGGTGCCCACTCTTAAAGAAAGTAATTTGGACTTGAAAATAATTGACCAGGTCTAACATGAGGGGGCAGCCCAGCCCCGAGAGGGCCATCTGTGAATGGATACTGTGAGGCTGTGAAGTAGGTTATGAAAGCTTACTGAATCATGGTGAGAGATCCATTTTTGATTCATCCCTTCTAGTACTAACTCTTGGAAACAGATAGTTACTTCTTGAAGATTCTCCCTGCCCAGGACATACTACTCCCTCTGTATCCACTCTGGAGAATGCATGACAGGAGGCCAGGAGGCAGCTCCTCTAGGTGTCAGAGATGCGGCTAGGAGTGTGGAATCTGGTAATAGAGATTTGGTTCTTTGGTAATTAATCACATGATTTAGAAAATCAGGGCAGGATAACAGTTGTGTCTTTGCTTTGTTGTAAAGCCCCATGTGGTCTTGAAAGTCCCAGGAAGGTGTTGGACAGCTGGCTGGAACATTGATAATCACAGAGTGGCATTTTGCCAGTATGATGTATGAGAGAGAAACTGGGTGTGAATCTCTGTTTGTGGAACCTATGAAGAATGAACATATATAGTTACTGCATTACTGTACAGGCCACAGTTAGACATGTGGAACACAGCAGACCCACACAATAATCTTGAAAAAACACAAGTCAGAGAGAGAAAAAGAAGAGAGCAAAGATTCTTAAAACTTAGCATAACTCGCTGACACTTCCAGCAATATCTCCACCGCAGCAGCAGTGAAAAGAGAAAGCAGGTGCACAGGACAAGTCCTCAGAAGCCCTGCTCATGTGCTCTCTGTAAGAGGTATTTAGAGTAAAGATGCCAAGGAGGCCAATTATCTTAGTCCAAGAGAGTGCAATTACACAAGAAGAAGCAAAGAATTATAAAAGTGAGAATGGAGAGTACTTCGTTTTCGTTATTTGCAGAAGATGATTGTAGACCATTGCAACTCATAAGAATTGTCTGGAAAACTATTAGAGATTAAAGAAAGAGAGCCTGTAAAATTCTCTTGTTGCAAAACTTTTATCAAAATCATTAGTTTTCTTATATACTAACTATAAACAGAAAATGTAATGGAGAAACTATCCCATTTACAGTGCCAAGAAAAAACATTAAAAACCCTTAGAAGAAGAAGTACTGAGAGTTTATGTGTAGAAAACTTTAAAACTCTTCTGAGGGTTATAAAAGCAAACTTGGAATAGTAGTCATAACTTATTCTTAGAAAGACTCAATATCATAAAGCTGTTATTTTTCTAAATTAATCTATAAAGCCTGTGCCATCCAAATTAGAATACCAATGAGATGTTTTGGAGAAAAGTTGGCAAAACAACTTCTGAGGAACACATATATAGCAACACTGTGGTTCTGGAAAATAACCAGATCTTCAGGATGTTTATTCGCAGAGTGAATGTATGGAATGTTCATCTTTTATTCAGTTGATAAAGTCTGAAAAATTGAAGAAGGGTCTGGAGAGGTGGCTCAGCAGTTAAGAGTGCTTGCTTCTCTGGCAGAAGTCCAAAGTTCAGATCCCAGTTCCCATATTTGGTAGCACACAACCCGCTGTAATTCCAGTTACAAAAGAACTTGTGACCCATCCTGGCCTCTGAGGGCACTGGCATGCATGCAACATACATACAGAGAAAGAAATACATATACACATAAGACAAAACCCAGAATCTTAAAAATAATAAAAAAGAGAAATTGAAGCAATGTTGTGACAATTGGATTGGTGTTTTTAAAATGAAATCTCCACTTAGTTTTCTCTAGTGACTTGAGTGTCAGTGAAGGGGGATGCTAAGAGTATGCAATGAAAACACAAATCTACAGAAATATAAGAAATAAGAGATGATAAGAAGGTTGCTGAATTTATGAGGAAAATGTTGGGAAGGTCAGGTTATAGTTTATTTTCTATTGCCATGATAAACTCCAGAGCTCCTTAGTAGACAAAAAGGTTTATTTGGCTTGCACTTCCAGGTCACAGTCCATTACTGAGGAAGTCAGGGCAGGAGCTCAAGAAGAAACTGTGGAGGAATGCTGTTTACTTGCTTACTGTCTCACTCACAAGTTCATGCTCAGACAGTCCACCTGTCTTGGGATGGTGCCACCAATGGGCTTTCCCATATCAATCAATAATCAGAGTTATTCTTCCAAGATGTGGTCACAAGACAATCTGATCTGTGCAGTTGCCCAAATGTGACTTCCTGAGATGACGCTGTGGTGTGAGAGAATGGTCTGTATTCTGTCAATTATATTTTAAATAAATGCTGATTGGCCAGTAGCCAGGCAGGAAGTATAGGCCAGACAACCAGACAGGAAGTAAAGGTGGGTCGATGAGAACAGGAGAATTCTGGGAAGGAGGAAGCCCATTCCTCTGCAGTCCTGACTGGACCACAGAAGAAGCAAGATGTGACTGCCCTGCTGAATAAGGTACAGAGCCATATGGCTAGCATAGATAAGAATAATGGCTAATAATGGGCTATGTAAATTATAAGAGTTAGTAAGAAGCCTGAGTTAAAGGGCCAATCAGTTTATAACTAATGTAGACCTTTGTGTGATTCCTTTGAGACTTAACGATTGCGGGACCTGGGCAGGACAGAAAACTCAGACAACAACGCTGGACTGTGTTAAGTTGACAGCTAAAGTTTGTTAAAACGGGTAGCTACAGAATTGAAACTTAGAACATGAGGGATGAGAACATTATTCAGTAGCAGAGTACTTGCCTGCTGAGCACAAAGCCCTGGGCTCAATCCTTAGTACCATAATAACAGACAAACCAAAACAGCACAATGCACTGTGTGTGCGTGACAAAACATGGTGGTATGCAAAAATCAAGCTCAATTAGCCAAGTTGTACAACCCATTGCAATGTGTTAACCTTTCCTGCAAAATAATTGGTAAGGAACACTTTGTTCTTAAGTGCAACATTTACCGAAAATAAGGTCTTCAAAGTGTTACTAACAGAAGGTCCATCCTGTCACTGCATTTCAATGAAGGGAAGCCAGCCTAGATAGCATTTATAACTATCTAATTTTCAAAAGTGAATATAAATGATACATTCATTTGTATGGGAGCAATTTATTAACATTAAAATGATTTTTTGATGCATATATCCTTTTACTCAAAATTGTTCTTATTGGAAGGGTGGTCTAAGGCCATTTTTTTAAAACTAAAAACTAAAAATAATGAGATGGAATATAGCTTTTAGTATACTAAAAGTCCTCTGAAATGTAACCTGTGGGGTGCTGATGAAATAAAACACATCCTATCTAAAAAATAAAATTCTTTACAACTTTTCAAAAAGCATGACATCTTGGTACCTGCCATTAACAACAGATTTCAGAAATATGTTGCAACACAATAAAAGCACAGGTTATAGGATATAGCATAAAAGTTATAGGAAAAGCTTATAGGATGAGTGTATGGAGAGATAAGCACTGTGTGTGTTTGCATTACATTAGTTGGATATTTTAGTTTGAAGAAACAAAAAAATATGTTATTCCTGTGTATGTTTCTAAAGCTGTAGAAGACTAAATAAATGAAAATATAGTATCTTTAAATTATGAACTATTTAGGTTGTTATTTTTTTGAGACAGTATTGCCAACTCAGGCTGTTCTAGAATTCACAGTCTTTCTGTCTCAACTTCCCCAGTGCTGAGCTAGGAAGCACTATGCCCTCAGTCATTCTCTCCCTCATTTATTTACTAGTTCTTTGAGAATTTTGAATGGGATATTTTGATGACATTCACCCCATTCACCAAATCCTCCCGGATGTATAATGTATGGCCCCTTCTCTACTGAAGCAGCTTGTGTCTTCTTCACATACACATACACACACACATGCACACACATACACACATACTACACACCAAACAAACAAACAAAATTAAACCATGGTGTCTAATTTGTGTTGTCCATATATTCTTGGGTGTGCAGCTTTCCACTGGAGTATGGTTGACCTTGGAGGGACCACATCCTTAAAGAAAATTGGCTCTCCCTCTCCAAGCAGCTACCAATTGCCAATAGCTTCTCTTCTAGGGGATAGGAGCTTATGCTACTTCTCTTCTCCATGCTGGAGCTTGCATTTGCTTATGCATACTGTCACATCTGATTTATTTTTGAGGAACTTTTAGGTTAATAGTAAGGTAGAGGAAAAAGTGAAAATTAGAAATTCAAAAATATAAAAGGTGACCCACCACCACCATCATTTTTCAGGGTGATGTATTTATTAGAGTCAATGATCGAAATATCACACATCCTTATCTGAGTTCAGAGCTTACATTCAGTCTTTCTTTTGGTGTTTTTATGTCCTATATTGGATATAGGGCTTTCCAATCCATTTTTCTCAGCTTGAGGCTTTTATCATTATTAATTGGATAGAATTTTCACAGCATAGATGTCTTTCATTTCATTTTTATCTTCTGTTTAATTTATTTTAATTGATATTTATGGAAATTGTTTACTAGTGAAAAAATATTAAAGAGACAAAAGAGGAAGATAGAGGGTGTGTATGTGTGTTTCAGTAGGTCAAACACATCTCTCTACAGCAGTTATTATTTTTCTATAGTAAAATGTTCAAGTCCTTTCTTCCTAGCTTTTGGAAGAACCCAGTGGATTATAGTATCTATAGACACAGCAGCAGCAGGAACTTCCTACTTACATCAAAACTGTTGCTTAGTCTCAGAAAACAAATAAGGGCTGGGGACAGCTCACTGGTTAGGAGAACTTGCTGCTCTCAGACCTGGGTTGAGCTCCCAGCACCCATTTCTCAGCTCACAGCCTCCTGTAAGTCTAGTTGTAGAGGATCCAATAGCTTGTATGGCCTCTTGGAATGTCTACATGCATATTGTGCACATAAACTCAGGCAGGCACATGCACACATATACATACAAAGAAATAATAAATATCTTCTAAAAATCTAAATAAAAGCTTCTGCATAGTAAAAGTTACAACCAACAGATTGAAAAGACAAGAGAAGAGGAGAGACCCAACCCTTGGACAGGAGGACAATATCCAGAATTCATAACCTGTTTTTAAAATCTCAATAGCAATAAATACATGCTTGCCAGGAGGAGACATGCAAAAGGCCTGCAGGTATATAAATAAGTGCTATTCATTAATTATCAGAAAACACAAAATAAATTGCAACGAGATGTCACCTTCCCCCAGCACGTATGGCCATTATCGAAACAACAAAACAGAGAAAAACCCAAGGATAACAAGAGCAAGGGAGCATGTGGCTGGGAGAGAGTTCTTGTACTCTGTTGGTGGCAAAGTAAATTAGTACAGTCATTGTGGGAAACAGCATGGAAGCACTTGAATGAGTGAAAAAATAGCACCTCTCTTAGACCCAGCCACCTCATTAGTTCTTTTATATTCAAATGAGACAAAATCAGGATTTTAAAGAGACAAGCATCATTATTAGCAATGGCCCAGAAATGGAAACAGCTGAAATGTCCATCAGCTAACAAGGGGATAAAGAAAATGTGACATACACAACATGTATGTGTGTAAGGACCTACAAATTGTTATGACAGGTAAAGGAAGCCAGGTATGGAAAGACAAATGTCACATGATCTCAGTTATGTGTGAAACCTAAGGAAAGCTGAGTGGATGGAGCCTGAGAATAGGATGGCGGTTACAGGGGACCAGGAAGGAAAACAGGAAGGTGGGGGGTGGAAAAGGTTGGTCCCTGTGCCCTGAGGAATGTGATCACGATTTTGTTGTTGCCTCTAAAACGTCTGCTGGGGGCTGGAGACACTGGTCAGCAATCAAGAATGCTTGCTTGCTCTTTCAAAGGACCCTGATTCGATTCGAGCACCCACCTCAAGGTGGGTCACCATTGTCTACAACTCCAATTTCAAGAGATCTATGCCCTCTGGCATCAACAAGCATCTGCCCACACGTTGTTCTCAAACTCATATAGGGGTGCACATGTACACATAAATACAAAATGCATAATAATTTTTTAAAGTTTTGCAAAATTTAATTAACAGCTAGATTTCCAATATGTCATGTTACATTCTAGTAGCTTCACATTTTTGTGTTTATGTTTGGAGTTATTTCAGTGGTTATTTCAATTATATTATAAGGATCATTTTTGTCAGACAGTTATTTCAGTGTGAGTATAATATTAGGATCACCTTTGTTTCATAAACTATTTTTCAAAATATTACATTTTCTCTGAGTAGTTTCCTTTTCTGTTTCTTCCAAGACCTGTAGATTAACCTAGCTGTGTCCATTTGGGAGCTGCTTTTCCTGTTGGTTTACATCAACATCTTAATTGTCAGTATGTAGGGAAATCAGGTAGTATCAATCTTCTTACTTCTATTTTCTTTCAATGTCATGTTTACTGTTCTATATACTAGCAGTACCTTAACAGAATACCACAGACTGGGTGGCTTAAGAAGCAATGGAAAGTTCTTTTTGCAGAGCTCTGGAGGCTAGAAGTCCAAGACGAAGGTGCTGGTAGAGTCGATGCCCCAGGGATCACCTCCTAGGATTGTAGATCACCTCCTAGGATCACCTCCTAGGATTGTAGATGATCATGTTTTTGTTGCTTCTTTGTGTGTTTTATTTATCCATGCACACACACCCCTGGCATCTCTATGTATTGTTGGGAAGCTTGCTTATACAACAGAGAGATCGGATTAGTGTCCATCTTAATACCTTGTCTTTATGAAATTACCTTTTAAGGTTCCCACCTATAAATATCACCACATTTTGATTGCACCATAGGCTATTTCAGAGTTGCTGAGAATATGGCTTCAGACACAAATGGTGGTGGATAAGATCCAACTCATAAAATCTTCTTTGAATCTTCTTTCTATTTGAACTTTTGTCATTGTAAAAACAAACAACTTACTGGGTTTTTAATTGATATTGGGTAGAATGTTGTGTTCAAACTGTAAAGTGATATCCTGAGGATATTGTCTCTCAACCCAGGGTCACAGGATTTCTCTCCATGGTTCCATCCCATTTTGATTTATTATTTTGGTTTTGATTGACATATTTGAACTGTACATATTAATAGGCCTTGGATAACATTTCCCCATATGCATACAACACTCATGGATTCAATCTAATTTACCTTTACCACTCTACCACTCCACTCCTGTTCTCAAGCTTTATTTTATAGGCAGCTCAACTCTTTCGCTTTTATGTACAAGACGGAGCATGCCCTTCTTGTCTTTCTGTGCCTGGGTTATTTTGCCTTAATATAATGATATCCAGTTCCATCAATTTTGCTGCAAATAATAGATTTTATTTTCCCCTGTGGATGAATATCACTCCATAGTGTGGCTCTCGCATCTTATGGCCACATACTGATTGACACTCTGATGGCCACATAAACTGATTACATTACTTAATTAATGGTGAACCTGTCCCAGTAAATCTGGGATCTGATTTCTAGCCTTTGGCTGTGTACCCAGAGAAAGAGTATCTGAATAATGGGAATGGCATATAGACCTGTCTTCTGTTGTTTGTGTGTGTCTTTTAGAAACTTCCATTTTGTTCTCCACAATGTTTTCGATTTTATACTTCCATCAATGGTATATAGAAGTCCTCTTTCCTCACATTCTCACCAGAAATTGTTATTTTTATAGTGATTCTAACTGAAATCAGATGCTATCTCAATTTAGCTTTGATTTGCAGTCCCCTGGTGTTTAAATATCTTAAACATGATCTTTCATACATTTGCTGCTGTTTGTGTTTATTTACGTTTTAGAATTCTTTAGTGGGGCTGACACTTGTTTTGTTAGATTTAACCTACATATTCCATTTTTATATCAGTACAAATGAAACTATTTGACTTTGGAATGGCAACTGTTGATTGCTAGCATACAGAATAGTAATTAACATACGTAGACTGTCTTTGCAGGATGAATTGTGTTATTGTCCCTTTATTCACCCACCAGAATCCTAAATCCCAAAACCTTAGATTGTGATTATATTTGGAGCTTATTCTTTTAAAGGTGTATTTAACTGAGAATGAGACTGTTGGGGTTGGCCTTCACACAGTATGAGATAAAGATGCTTGTGCACAGAGGGAGAGTTCGCGAAGGGACAGCCAAGGAGTCATCGGTAGCCCTGGAGAGTGGCTTCATGAAGGGACAGCCAAGAGGTCATTGGTAGCCAAGGAGAGTGGCCTCAAAAAAAATCAAAATCAATCCTGCTAACTCTGTGATCGCCCATTTTTAAATCTCCAGAACCAGGAAAAATACGAATCATTGTGGGGCTGAGCCATAGAGTCTGTGGCTTCTCATGACAGAAGCAAGAGGAAGCCTATAGGCTCCTCCATCTCACAGCCCTGCTGTGGCTTTAGTATCCTGTGGATTATAGAATAGCTTGGATTTTCTACTTTCACTTGGAATGCTTTCTGATTTGTAAAATAAGGAAAAGAAAAATATCAATTAAAAATCAATGAATGGCAGGCATATTTTGTTTGCTTCTCTAAATTACAGTACACACTTCTCTTTGTAAGAATGTTTGGTTGAGGGAACCAGCAAATGGGTAAGGCCGGGCATGGTTCACGGATGTCACTAAGTCCTGGTGCAGTTCCCGGATGGCATTTATGTACACTCTGTATGTGTCTAATGACTACAGGAGGGGATGGCTGCTCTGGAAGCTTCCTAAGAAACTTTAAGGACAAATGAACGTTATGAAGATGAGAAAGGACTTTTTTTGATAGGAAAAAATTAAATTAAGGAAGAATGAAAACTGCATAAAAAAGAGGTCTCTCCTGTCAACTGTCCCTAGGAAGCAAGGCCTTCAGGAGCTCCATCTCTCACAAGGACGGATGAGAGGGATGAGCTCTAAAAACGGAGACTGTCTGAGTCCGAGGAGATGGTGTAGTTGGTAGAGAGAGCTTGCTGTATAAGCTTGAGGAACTGAGTTCTAGTCCTGGATCCATGTAGAAAACCAGGTATGCCTGTGATCTCAGGGATTGGGAGACAGAGACAGGCTTGCTAACCAGCTAGTCTAGTCACTAGGTGAACTCGGGGTTCAGTTAGAGATGCTGTCTCAAGAACTAAGGTGGAGAGAGGATGCCAATGTCCTGGCACTGCACTGTTCTTCTCATGCATGTACACCTTTGTGTGGACACACTCACAGATAAACACAATGCATGCACACTTACATACATACTTACAAACACATAAACACAATACATACACATGTACATATGCACACTTACAAGTATGGACACATTCGTAAGCATGTATGCACTTACAAATATGTATACGTAATGTAGACACACACATGCATGCACACTCATGTACGCATTCACAAACCCATACAAAATGCATGCCCACATACGTCCACTCACACATGTACAAACTCAAACATGGAAATATACATGCATACTCACACATACTCAGGAACATGCACATACATATGCATTTCCACACAAATAGCAATGCATCACACACACATTTCTGACTTCCGATGGAAAGTAGCCTTCTGCTTCTTTAGTTTTCCTGCATGTTTGTGGCATGTTAGCTGCAGAGAAGGAGTACCCGGACAATTTCCTCTGTGGTCAGTGGCACAAACAGAACTGAGAAGGGCTATTGGAGGCCTAAGTCACTGTAGACATTTTCCTTCTTCCCACTTGAGTGTGTACCTTCTGTGACAGCAACGCTTTAAAGTTCTTTGTATTTAAAGGCTAGTAACTAATTGAGAAGTAGCCCAGGCTTGATACAGAAGAAGTGATTAGAATGTGTGCATCCATGGGCAAGTGCCTACCCAGTGCACAAGGAAGACAAGCTGGATTTGGGCTTGAAAACATAAATTCCGAAACTAACTTTGTTACCTACAAGACTGAGCAAAGAAGCATGCTTTCCTTGGCTGGTGAAGCCTATTCCTCACAGCTTGTCACAGATGACTAAAATAAATGCCTGCCTGAATAAAAAGAGAAATTATTTATAAGGCTAAAAATAAGCCATAAGCTACAGAATTATTTCCTGGTGAAGAAAGACCCATGAATTATGGTTAATTTGGTATGTCTTTCCTATATTGCCCCTTTCTTACTCTTTGAAAGTACAAGAAATAAAAATGAATATGGCAGATTTAACAGCAGTCCCGAGCTACTGGACTGACAGATGGAGCTATCTGAAATGTAGTTTCCTGCATTTGGAAGGTATTGCAAATCTAAAGGGAATTGCAGTGGGAATTTTTCCTGGTAAAATGAGTTGTGTCCATGGAAAGGTGGGCTGTCTCTACAGAGTTCAGGAAATAACACGGTTGCATCAATCATGGGGCCCGAGACATCAAAGTGCACAGACTGCCTAGGCGGCCAGGCTCAGCTGAGGCCATCCCCACGTCATTCGGTATAACACAAATACACACTGAGTCTCCCTGTGGAAATGCGCAGACATCTGTGCAGGGTGTATCAGTGGTGCTGAGGGAAACCAAAATAAAAGGAGGCCTCCTCACCCCAAGAAACTTACAGTCTACCTAGAGAGCTATATGCCAACATTTCCCAAAGAATGGGTTGTAGACGAAGAGTTTGTTCTCCTGCCTCCCAAATCTCCAGCTCTGAGAGCCTGTAGGAGGCTGTAGTATGAAAACAACAACAGCAACAGCAAAGAACCCAGGGGGCTAGAGACATTGCTCAGTGGAGAGCATTTGCCGTCATGTGTAGGGGACCCGAAGTTTGATCTCCAGAAAAACATTTTAAAAGCTGGAAGGGATAGTACTGGCCTGCAGACCCAGAATTCCCATGGCAGATGGGAGGATTCTTAGAACGTCATGGCCATACTCATTGATCAAACAGAGACCTGGTCACAATCCATTCTGAAGGTAAGTTGCTCTAAAGTTGCCTTCTGACCTACACATGTGCTCCATGGCATGTGAGCACCTATAGTCACCCATGAACATGTTCACACATGTGCACACGTATATACACACATAATTCTCATACTCTCATATTACACATACACACATACAAGATAAAAGCAAATAAAAATTATAAGAGTATTTATTATTGTCTGATTTTTAAATGTGTTATGTTTGTGATTGTAGTCACATGTGTTATACTAATATATTGACGTAATAAATATTAATTGTTGGAATGAGCTTCTTTTGGAAAAAGATTATTTTAATTGTAGAGGAAAATGTTTAATCATCTTAGAAATCACTGCATAAAACTGGGATCTGTCTTATAAATCCCAGTGCTTAGCAGAGAGCTTGACACAATATAAAAACCCTGGTAAGAGTAGGTAGAACATTGGAGGCAAAGGGCTGTCGAGGTTTCTTTCCAGAAATATCAGATAAAACCTCAAATCTGGTGCTCATAAAATTCTGTTATCAGCAGAAATATATGAAAAGCAATACTTCTAACATGTTGGCCAAATGTGCCCTCTCCCAACCTGACTTTGTTTCCAAAACTGCAGGCAGAACCAGGCAGTGGATCATAATTCGTTTGGGGGTTGGGCAATCTTTTGCCAACGGTCTTGATTCCGAATGCAAAAATTAACAAAAGATTTTTTCTTCAAGTGAGATTGCAGGCTGCCAAGGCCTCAATTAGGAGTCTTCTGTTTCCTCTTGAGATCCCTCTACAGAAGATGCATTGCCAGCACCCTCCTTTGCTGGTAGAGACCATACAGTGTTTGGAAGACAGTGATAAATCAGGAGTGAAGTGAAAAACAAACAAAAACTAAATATCCAAACACCCAAACCTAATTTTATACAATGTCCGAAAGACCTCTTTTTCTCTCTACATAACAATCTCAAGGCCACTCATTTATTTTTCTGGGAATACATGTCCTCTTCTGTATATCTTATTAGTTGTGTGGTGTGTGTGTGTGTGTGTGTGTGTGTGTGTGTGTGTTTGTGTGTGTGTGTGTGTATGTGGTGTACAATGGAGCCTATTTGCCAATGGAGGCCAAAGGTCATGTGGGGTCTTTCTCCATTGATCTGCATCTTAAGTTTTAAATAAAAATTTCTGTTTTATCTGTATTTGTGTGTGTGTGTGTGTGTCTATATGAGGGTGTGTCCACGTGTGCAGGTGCCTAGGGAAGTCAAGGGGCATATAGGAACTGCTGGATCTGGGGTTATAGGTGCTTGTGAGGTTCCTGATATGGGTGCTGGGAACTACACTCAGGACTTCAGGAAGAAAGAAGGCATCAGTCATCTCTCCAGCCCCAACATCTCATTTTTGAGATATTCTCATCACTTCAGCTACATTAGCTGGCCATGGTCCTGATGACAGCTGGCAAATCCAACCTTTTCTGTCCCTTTTGAGATAAATAATTTTCATTTTCTTTGTCCATCCTTTGCTGTATGTGCATTTCTGTTCTCATGTGTTCAGGGCTGTGTGTGTGTGTGTGTGTGTGTGTGTGTGTGTGTGTGTGTAGGCCAAAATGCTAGCTGATTGATGAGCCCAGAATACACCTGTTTCCACCTCCCTAGGGCAGGGATTACAAGCATCATCAAGCCTGACCATTTATCACATGTGTTCTGGAAATTGATCAAGGTCCTCTTGCTTCTATAGCAAGTATCTCACTGACTGAGTGATCTCCTCAGTCCTTGAACTATTATATTTTACCAATATCATCCTATAAGCCAATCAGATCAGAAGATGATGTTGCCTATGACTAAGTGACCCTACTAGACATACACATGTATGTTCACAGATGTCCTTAGATCAGAAACATGGCATGCTAGATAGACTTTTATCCCAAGCCCAAAGAGTGAGTTCCCTCTGTTTCTAAGTGGCTCCTTCGTGTTGAGGAATGCTGGTGTAGCTGAATTGCCTGTAAGTGCACATACTACGGTGACTAAATACTGTGAAATAAATAAGTAGGTTCTGTGTTCTTACTGTGATGGAACCAGTTTTGAGTCATAAGCAAATCCATGTGTTGTGTGGTAGGTAGGAATTATATCTAATAATCCAGATAATAACATTTAGACTCTGTGTACCTTTTCTAATATATTTTGTATGTATATAGCTACAGGCATGGGAGTTGTGAATGAATGCTACCTCTAAGCTTGTGCAGAGGTATGCTGTAATAGCTTTCAAACTCAGTCTCTACTTCCTTTCTCCACCTTTACATGTTCTTTACACTGTAATTAAATGTCTTCAATCTTAAAGTTTAAATCCATCAGGCAGAGTGGGTAAAGTATAAGTGTACAAGGGCCTGAGTTTGAATCTCCCGCACCCACAGAACAAGGTAGGCTTGGAAACATGACCTTGCCACCCCAGCCAATGAAAGAGTTGGAGACAGGCAAGTCCTGGGGTCTTACCTGTATCTAGTCTAGCCAAAATGGAGATCTCCAGGTCCACAGAGAGACCTTGCCCCCCCAAATAAAGAAGCAATTGATCAGTGTTCCAGTGTTGGTCTCAGGGCTCCACATAGGCCTGCACAGGCAAGCACACCCACAGACATGCATGCATTCCCCATCCCTACCCAATTTAAGTCCATTCAGCCATTTTTCTGCTTGAAAAGAAACAGAAGGTGATCAGTGCGCTCTATATAGGATCCAGGGTGAAGTGATGTCTCAGCAGGTAAAAGAGTTTGATTCCCGGGCCCACATGCTAAAAAGACAAGTAACTCCCACAGGACAGGCTTGCCTTCTGACCTCCACATACGTAAGTGTGGGGCATGTGCACATGCCTGTGCATTCTCAGATACACATAAATAAACTCTGAATTAAAAACCTTAGAAGCAAGGTCCAAATTGTTCTCATGGTGTGTGGATACTGAAAAGGAGGTTTAACTTTTTTTCTTAACACTGTCTATTCTTTGTGTTAACCTTGCACACATCTTAGCGATTGCTCTAAGTGCCCTACTTACATTTCCTGTTCAATTTCTACACGGGGCTTAGGTCTAATCACAAGCATACATACTTTCTACCTAAGACACTTTCTCTTTATGCAATGGGAATGGCTTAAATAAATGGATAAGTCACAGAATTCTAGCAAACTACCTTAGAAACTCACCCTCACCCAGAAATTAATATTCTCACGTCCCTGTCAGGTGAGAAGGGATGTGCCATATCCTACCTACAAGAGTTTTCTGCCAACATTAAGTTGCTATTGCCCATGGCACTAACTTGTTAGATAATTAAAAAAATATTGACGTCTTTCCTTCCATTATGTCATTTTTCATGCCCTGTTGGTGTTTTCCATAACTTTCTCTGCCTCAGATACCGTTCTATTGCTGTTAAGGGACACAATGACCAAGAAAAAGCATTTAACTAAGGGCTGCCTTACAGTTTCAGAGGTTTAGACCGTTATCATCATGGTGGGGAGCACGGTGGCAGGCAGGGGCTGGAGCTGAGAGCTGCATTCTGATCTGTAGGCAGGAAAGCAACACTGGGCCTAGTGTGGGCTTTCAGAAGCTCAAAGTCCTCCTACTGTTTCCCTCCTCCCACCCAGTGACGCAGGTCCTCCAACAAAGCCTCCAACAGCACTTCTTAATCCTTTCAAACAGTGCCACTCCCTGGCGACTAAGCATTCAACTATATGGGCAGGCATATTGGGGCCATTCTTCTTCAAACTACCACTCTCTCCAGTGGAAAATACTGTGTTCACTCTTGTTCTTAGAGTTTGTTTCACATGGATACAGATTAAAACATCAAGTTTGTTTCTGTGTAAGTCTTTCTTCTGAAAGCTGATCAGATCTTATCTTTGTTTGTTTCTCTGTTGGAGGAGGAGCCGCTTGTTGTTCCCAGGCTGCTTAGCCCCAAAATAATCACACAGAAACTATATTATTTAAAACACTGCTTGTCCCATTAGCTCTAGCTTCTTGTTGGCTATTTCTTACATCTTCCAGAGGACACAGGTTCTATTCCCATTACCCACTTGGTAGTTAATGATATTTATAACTACAGTCTCAGGAAATTTATTTGTATTTTCTTCGTAATTCCATGGGCACCAGGCACTCACATGGCGCACAGACTTACAAGCAAAACATCCACAAGCATAAAAGAATATAGCAATGTATTACATTTCAAAAAAAGAGATGCGAGAATAAAATAAACACAGGAAGAGATATCCAGTGTCACTAACCTTAAAGAAACACAAGCTAAAATCCATACAAGATCACTAACACAATTAACAAGATATTAACAAGATAGCTAACAAAATACTCACGAGGTCCCATGTGACTGAAGATGCAGAGAAATTAGGTCATTCATATATGTCTTCCAATAATGCATACATACAGAAAAATAGTTTGGCAGTTTCTTACAAAGCTAAATAAAAGAACAACAACAAAAAGTTGAAAACAACAGCAACACACATATTACATGTGAACATGGGAGAGAGACAGAGAGACAAAGAGACAGAGAGCATGAGAGACGGACACAGGCAGAAAGACATACATATAGACAAATGAACATAGAACATAAAAACTTTTAGAGGTGATAGATATGTTTATTACCTGGATTCTGGTGATGAGTGTCATATATAAACATATATATGTTTAAATGTATGTAGAATTTTGGCAAACAATTATATATACCTCATGAAGCTGAACAATAACCACCTACAAGAGATAGCTATGCAAAAGTCATATGATGAGCACAGCTACTCTTTTGGGGACTTCTCCAAAAAATGGTAACTTGAGTGGGTACTCAGATATTTACACACTTGTTCAATCAACTTTAGCAATGGGATCACTAACCTGAAACAATACAAGAACTTACCAGCAGGTGAGAATCACACAGTCATAATCCATCCACAGCATGGGATGTGACTCTCCAATGTACAGGTGTGAACCTGTGGTGCCTATAACATTGATAAATCTCCAAATGTCACATGTTGTACTTTCATTATATAACATTCTCAAAGTGGCAAGAGCCTAGAGACAAAGGAATGAGGGGTTGTCAGGATTAGGGATTTGGGGCTGCATCAGGGTTGTTGTGGTGATGGGACAGTTATGGGTTTAGACTGTCTTGGTGATTACAGATTTATATATATAATTTATATATATAAAATGCCACATACTCATATAAACATCAGTGTTGATGTAAAATTCCTATTTTGATAATGGACCATAATCATTTAAGAGTCAACTATTTAGAGCTGGGTGGTGGTAATGCACACCTTTAATCCAAGCACTCAGGAGGCAGAGGCAAGCAGATCTCTGTGAGTTTGAGGCAAGCCTGGTCTACAAGAGCTAGTTCCAGGACAGGTTCCAAAGCTACAGAGAAACCCTGTCTTGTAAAAACAACAACAACAACAACAACAACAACAAAAGAACCAACTATTAAAAAAATATAAAACATCCAGAGAAAGCCTGTTTTTTTGTAACTTTCTGTGGGTCTATTATTACCCCAAAACAATTTTAAGTGTTTTAGTTTGTTACTGTGATAGACATTCTATGAGAGAATTCTTTGTGTAGTTACCAGTGTGAGGAAGTTGGTTCTAATATTCTCAACAGGAATAGCTGGAAACAAACATCGTTTTTATAAAGTAATATTTTATATTTCATATGGCAGTGTCTGTGTACCTGCATCAGTAGTTCTATAATAATGCATGCATAAAATCTCAACAAAGTTCTCTCTAAACACATAGTTATATCAGGACACAAATTGTTTTTTTTTACTTGACAATTTGTACACCTATACTTTCATCTATAAATATTATTACATGCATACCTATTATCATACATACTTCAATAAAGCCTATAATATTTGAAATTTGTCTTAATTTTGCAAATTTTAGATGCCTAAAATTTTAATAATTTTTAAGAAAATAGTTTATCTTCTGTTAACAATTTATATAAAGTTAGTCTTTTATCTATATTATATTTTTTAAAATTACATATAACATAGAATTTATCATCCCAACCATTTTAAAAGTGCAGTTTGCAGTTAATCCTCTTAAATTACTTCTGTTGTGTTAGGTATGACATTGACTCAAGAAGCATCATTAAGCATATCAGACTTGGTGCTCCAAAATGGATTTAATACATTTATAGAATTGAAGAATTTTCAAAGGGTATTTTTTTTAGGTAGAAAGATGAAAATATCAAGAGGAGATATTCTTCCATAGACAGAGATAAATTTTCATTATCTGTAACAGGGATTCACACAAATTCAAATGAAACAATGGTTTAGTTGAGACACAAGAGGACTCAGGAAAGGGAATAAAAAACAAAGATTATGACTAAGTGTTGCCCTGCTGTTCTTTAGAAAATTTTACATCCTTAATCATTGTGTACACCGTTTGCAAGATGAAACAACCATCTTGTGCATAAATATATTCAGACCATTGTTCATAGAACGTTATTTCAGAGGCATCAACTGGGGAGCCGTTTGTAAATTGCAATTTGTTTCCCTTCTTTTTCTTCATATTTTTTCTTTGTAAATTTCTATTTAGAAAATAGATTTGTCATGAGGGCTAGAAAAAAAATATTCAGAGGTAAGACAATTCAGTGTACCCGTTTCTTGTGGAATTTGGCTCTCAGCTAGCTGTTCATCTGGAGACTCAAAATATTAGCTCTGCGTGTGGCACTAACTTTCCTCCAGATGGGGTAAGATTGAGGTGACATGCAGAGACCTACAAAGTTTGCTGCCGACTTCATAGTGCTTTCCTCCCTTGATTTCCTTTGTCTTGCTTATTCTGCTGGCTTGGTGCAGGTCAACTGAGTATGATTTGGCAAGTCAGTATGAAGGTTAATGCTAGGACAAAAAAAAAAAAAGGAAAAGCAGCATCTTCTCAGCCCTGGTGCTCCACTTTGGCAGTCATACTCGCTGCCATTTCCTTCTCGTTTTCATCCTTGATATGAATTCTGAAATTTAAGAGGGCCGGGGTATACTTTGTACTTCTTTCCTGCCCATCAGTGCCTGTGTAATTATTTATTGCCAGGAAACAAATGATTTCAGAGAGAGATTTAAGGCAAAATGATTGAAACCAGGGTTACTTGAGAGGTTCCTGATGTTGGACTCACTGTATGAATTATCTAGTACACTTAGTTATCTTTGAAGCAATGCTAGAGTGATTTGGGGATGTCTTCATGGACACCCTTCAGCTCCTCACCCTTCAGCTCCTCTAGGCATCTTCATGTGATGCTCAAAGTCATGCCATTCCCTGTTGCACCAGACTAAATGGATGCCATGCTATAGTTTTAAAGGGCATGGAATTGGGGGTGCAAATGAGGATAGGTGTAGCAAGTGATCAACAATAGAAGTGGTGATGCATGACCATGGCAAATTATGGAGAAAAGGCTGAACAATAGCTCAGTTGATTAAATGCTTTATGGGCAAGCTTGAGAACTGAGTTCTGTCCCCTGGAACCAAATAAAAAAGGCAAGTACAGTGGTGTATGTGCCTTTAATTCCAGGGTTGGGGAAATGGGGATAGGTGGAGTCTTGATGCCTGCTGGTCAGCCAGTCAGAATGGTTAGCTCCAGGTTCAGTGAAGGACTGTGCAAACAACATCAGCAACAGCAACAACCCAACATGGTGGCGAGTGACTGAGACAGACACTCAGCATCATTAAGCAGTCCATGCACTCTCCATTCTCCCTGACACACGCTGACAAAAGAACACAATGAAAGACCGAAATCTTGTTTGGGCAGGTTTTTTTTTTTCGTGGAAACTGCAGATGAAGCTCTCTCTAAAAGAGAGGGCCACTTCAAAGAGCTTTAAGAGCATTTGTAGAAAGCTACAAGTCAATAGTTCGGATTTTAAACAGAAGTGAGAAGTGTTCCATACCACGACGTTGAACAACAACGTTACAATTGTTTCAACAATGTCTTGGTGTGGGGAGGCGGTTCATCCACAAAGCACTTGGCTTGCAAGCGTGATGAACGAGCTTGCGCTCCAGCTGACATCTAGAATCCACCGGTCTGCCTGTCTGAGAAAATCCCCCGTGTCAAGTCAGTAGAAAGCCTGCCTCGAAAACCATGGTGAAGGCATTCCCGAGGAACCATACCTGAGACAAGTAATACACAGACACATGCACAGACATACACACAGACACACATACAGACTTACACACAGATACACACACAGACATATACACAGACACATACATAGATACACAGACACAGACATACACACAGACACACACACAGACACACACATAGACATACAGACACAGATACACACAAGTGTGTACATATACTCACAAAATAAATGTTTAAATAAATAAAATTCTTATTCTGAATTTTGGAAACAAGAAGGGATGCAAATATCACATATTTAATTTTTTAAAAATAAGAATGAATACATAAATAAAATATGAAGCCAGGTGGTAGTGGGACATGCCTTTAATCCCAGCATTCAGGAGGCAGAGGCAGGTGGATCTCTGTGAGTTCGAGGGCAGCCTGGTCTATAAGAGCTAGTTCCAGGACAGACAGCGGTGTTACACAGAGAAAAACCCTGTCTCAAAAAAAATAAAAATATGAAATTGTAGCTTCTATTTTAATTTTCGTTATGATTTAGCACATAGTTTGGACTAATATTATTAAATTTCATTTTAAAAGCAAATTCTGGGTTATGGCACTTATTATTATTATTATCATTTGTGTTCTTACAAGAGGAAATTGAGTTTCAGTAAAATTAAGAGGTTTGTCCCCGTATCACCTATCTGAAGTGCTCAGCTCCGCTGCCGGGGGTTCATTCAGTATTCATTTTGTCATAGTGCTTGTCTGGAATTCAATTAATTCATTCAAATTCATCAGTTTGACCTCTACATATATATAAATTTTGAGGCTGCTCCATTCCTGCAGAAAAAAAACAAGCAGAGTACACCTCTCCCTTCTTTGGGCTTCTTTGATTATCTTTTTGACTCAACTGATAAAGATGATGTTGTTTTATTGCTAAATTTCTGTGTGCTTAAGAGGGGATGGGCCATCTCTATCGTTCTTTTCTTCGGGGAACACCTAGCATAATGCTTCAACCCTGCCAGGTATGAAATCAGTGTCCAATTTGATAAACTTCATAATAAAATCTTGTGAAGACAGGCAGGTGAGATAGATTTAGGATTACTTTGAACAGTCAACTTTAAAGTATGCTGTCCGATCTCCACCAAATATTTGCTACTTTTAAGTTTGATATTGTGACTAGTGAGGTAACTCAGTAGATAAGACCACTTTCTACTCTTCTAGAGACTGGAATTTGGTTCTTAGAACCTGTGCCTGGCAATCTTCAGCAACTTCAGTGTGTCTATTGCCCTCCTTCTTTTGACCTCTGTGAGCAGCATGTCACTCATGTGGCACACACACACACACACACACACACACACACACACACACACACACACACACACACACACACAGAGAGAGACAGACAGACAGACAAAAAGAGAGTTGCTTCATTTAATATAAAGAAGGTCAGTATTTTACCCCTAAATAATCCATCTCTGATTATTGAAGATCAATGTTCTATTGTTTAGAAGGTTTATCACATAAAAATCCATCACTTGATTCAGTATGAAGGTGGGACTAAGGTCTTATGCAACCCAGAGTGGCCCCAACCTCTATTTGGTTAACAATACTCTTGAACTTCTGTCTCTCTTGCCTCCACCTTCTGTGTGTTGGGATTTCAGGCACATACATACCATCATGCTGAAATTATGTGGTGTTGGGCCTGGAACTCAAACACTTGCCAACACTCTACCTAGTGAATTGCATCCTCGGCCTTTAAAATAAATTTAAGCTTTTCTTTCACAAAAATGCAAATTACCTGGATGCATGGAAAAAACAAAACTGAAATATAACCAAATCTTCAGTTTTGCTTTGTCCGATGATTGGAGCTTCAGTACAACATTAAAGACAACTGCTGCACGGCAGGGTGCATCTCCTCCCATGCATATGTACTGATAGACTTCTCCTATTTAACCTAATTTGAATATTTAAAATGTTCTACTTCTTATGCATGCAATTATATTGCCTTCTTGTAATTTGCACATCTCAAAAATTTTTAAATTAATCATGGCATGCATAAATAAACAATCATGAAATGAGCCCAAGGTAGATTAAAAGGACTGTTTTTAAAAATTAAAAGGTAGTGGAAGACAAGCCCACGTGGAGGAGGTAGAAGACAGAGGAGAAGTAGAGAGTAGTGAGGAGGTTGGGGAGAGCTTATGCAATGGTGAAGAAGAGTCTAGAAGCAAGCAAAGATTTAAGTTTAGCATATACATATGCAGACACACCTGTATGCACACATGACCTCAGACAGGGTGAATGTTAATCCTAGATGCCTCTGTACTACAGTATGATCAGAAGGTCACTTAACTTGTCTATGTCTCTCTTGGACCCTTGAAAATATTTGGATTCTGCAGTTATCTCAAGGCTTTGGAATAAGGATAAGATGTATTAATACAATGGAGTACTTGAGGTTCTGTTTAACCTAACACAAGATTCTATTAAATACTAGTTCTTAATGTTTTTAAAACATTGTGTGTGTGTCCGTGTGTGTGTATGTGTGCATATGTGTGTGTGTGTGTGACAGAGAGAGCTATGAGTACACTTCTTAGATCCTGCGGAGCTGGAGTTCTAGGCAATTGTTAGCCCCATTGTGGATGCTGGGAACTAAACTCTATTTCTCTGCAAGAGCAGTCAAGTGTTCTTGACCACTGAGCCCCTGCTTTGTAATATTATTCAAAGCATGTCAGGTGACTGTATTACCGTGTTGTTTACCAACAGTGTATAAGAAGTAAACTTTGACTTTTACAATCCCAAAAGGGAAAATATATCTACTGGTGTGGGAGGTCTTTCTGTCTATGTGTCTCTATTATTGGTTAATGAATAAAGAAACTGCCTTGGCCTGTTGCTAGGGCAGAACTTAGGTAGGCTGGGAAAGAAGGTGAAGTTGGAGAGAAGCCATGGAGCTGCCAGAGACAGATGTGCTGAAACTTTGCTGGTAGGCCACGACCTCGTGGTGATGCACAGATTAATGGAGATGGGTAAAATTAATATGTAAGTGTTAACCAATGAGAAGCTAGAGCTAATGGGCCAAACAGTCATTTAATTAATATGTTTTTTGTGTGATTATTTTGGGTCTAAGCTAGCTGGGGGACTAGGAAGAACAAGCAACCTCCCGTCCAACAATCTACTTATATTTGAAATAAGTTTGAGTAGGGGATACACATTTTAATGATATTTATTGAATTAATTTTATACAGATATTTTTCATGTTTTTTTAACATTTTATTGCAGCATTTTTATTTATTCTATTTAAAGCAACAAAACTCTGATATTGCAAATGTTTCTCAGGTTTTATTCATTTCACTTCTCACACTACTAGACTTATTAATATAAGTGTGTTGACGGTCTGAGCTTTTATGTACAGCTTATGATTATATCACTATGAACATTTATCTGTTATTTTTAATTTAGATAGTTTGTGTTCACAGTTTTGGTTAATGTGAGTTTTAATTTATGTGTATTAAACATTGAAAAGCAATATGAACATGCAACTTATATTAATCCATTTGAATATTTTCATAAATGTGGTCCTGCCGTTCCATATTTAGGAACATTGCCTAGATCAGCTGCATTTGGATATTAATAGACAATTTGAGGGATGTATTAAAAGCATATTTTGTTTGTGGTCTGGGGGATTGAATCCAATCTTGACACCTGTTAACCAAGTTAACTACGCGCAGTTATATCTGTATACCCGAAATATTATTTTACAAAGGTCAACAACTGAAGAAAGCTGCATTTCTGTCTATAACAGAATTGTTAAAATGTGGTGTAGATAACGAATATGGACACTAAAACCCCACAAAAAGGAACAAATCAGAGTATGATGGGCACAGACACCATCTTGAATGCAAGTTAGATGTGGGGTCACAATTACATTGTTTTAATTATTGAAAAATGAGCATGAAATAGGTACTATAAAACTATGCAGAAATTCACAAGTGTGCTAAGCCCGTAGAGGTAAGAGCAGGCTTGTTTCCTTGGGAAAGAGAGTAAGGGATCTGATCTGGGAAGCACACAGCAGACTTTCCAGTTGGGCTAGTTCTTAAGCATCGTTGTGAAACAAAAGTGTTCACCCCATATTTCTGTGGAAGCCTTCCTCTGAGCTCCCATCATTCTTTCCTATTGTAATCTTCAGTAACTCAGACATGATAGAGGAGTTAACCCTTTGTATTTAGGTTTATTTTCATTACTTGCTAATGTACACATTTTTTCTTTTCAATAATGGAAGGTTTATTTGTTCTCATTAATCCACAACTTTGGAGCATTACAACATGTCTCATAGATCCATTTTAAGAGAAGTTAAGTCATCTTTGGTCTCCAGGTTTTCTTTTGATGGACACAGTATAAAACTTAGATAATAAATAGAATAATGTTCTGGGAAAGATTGGAGAGTCTTGTTCAAAGACTGTAGGTGACTTGGAAAGGAAAGAAGAAATTCTAGAAGAGGAAGGGGGGTTGAGAAAATTCCTTGCAGTTAGCTGACTCCATTCTCTGTGTAGTTAGGGTCAAGGTCATTTACAGAGTGACAGAAGATTAACCTTGACAAAACATGTGATTTCTGAAGCATTTATAGAATTGGGAGGATTCTGACCAAGGAGTTGTTAAAAAATATTCGTCCGGTTACAGGAAGGATGTGTACAGTGGCAACTGTGATTGTTGCTGTAATAATCAATCTTATATAACTTAGAATTACTAGGGAAAAGAGTCTCGATGAGGGATTGTCTATATTCAGTTTACTTGTGGGCAGATTTATGAAGGGTTGTCTTAATTTAGTAAATTGATATGGGAAGATCCAAGCCAATGTAGGCAGCACCATTCCTTGGGTGGGGGTCTGAACTGCCAGAGTGAAGAAATCCAGCTAAGCAAAAGTAACCGTGCGGGAGAGCCCATGCTTTCGTTTCACTTTGCTCTTGACTGTGGATGTGCTGTGACCCACTACTTCTGACCTGTGACTTCCCCGCAGTGATAGACTGTAGCCCGAATTGTGAGCTAAAATGAACCCTTCCTCCCTTAGACTGTTTTTTGTCAGTCTATTTTTATCACATCAACAGGTATGAAATTAGAACACCCTCTTTTAATATTCTTGCAATTATTTTGGTTAAATTGATTCAGGGTGGGTCCAATTGAATATTTGTAAGAATATATACTGACACATGATGAAGTAGGAAATAGTGAGAAGATACCAGGATGCTAGTAAGACCATAGTTAAATATGTTATGAAGTTCATGCTGGGTAGGAAACATAAGTGCTAACACTTCAATTTCATTTTCTCTCTGCTAAAGGGAGAGATGAGGCAACTATCATGTGATTAAGAATGAGACAAAGGTTATAGGACAATAGACACAATATTATAGGACAAAATTTAGAAGAAATTAATGTTTGCCTCATGGTAAGAGTCAAGAGAGTTACCTGGATGTATTTTACATTGATCTGTGTGTGTGTGTGTGTGTGTGTGTGTGTTTGTGTGTTGCAAGTATGTATGCACATGTGTTGGTGCACTAATCCACATGTGTGCATGAAAGTTATAGGAGAAATTATGTGTCCCACCCTTTACTCTTTGTCTTCCTTCCTTCACATAGGGTCTCTCACAGAGCCGAGAACTTTATGTCTGGGGCTAGGCTTGCTGGTAAGCAAGCTCCAGTAATCCTCCGGTTTCTACCTGCTGTAGCATTGGAATGATACATATTATGTCACCAGACACAATTTTTACATGGGTGCTGGATATCCAAACTCAGATATTCATTTTTGTGGGAGTATTCTTACCCACTGAGCCATCTTCCCAGCATAATGGTCTTTAAAGTGATGAGGGGTAGTTAGAGTTGGGGCCACTTTCATATTGAAATATAGGCAGTAAGACAGAAAAGTAAAAATATAATTGTGACCATGATCAACATGCAAAAGAAATAAAAAATAAAGCCATATAAATGTGGGGAGGTTTTTGGACACCAGTGTTGACAGATGGTAAGTTGGGCTGGTGGCTTAGTGATCATACCAGGTGGACCATGCTCCTCATGAATGTCTTCCTGTGTCAATGTTGATGCCTCCTCTTTTCACAGCATCAACGTGAAATACACACTGCATTTACTGTGAAGAATACTGAAAGTTATAACAGAACTTAATAGGAGCTGTTTTGAAAAGTAGTCAACTGGTCTTCCAAGTTGACTGACTACTACAGTAGAGAACACTGACACATACCTCTGGAGTTGCTTTAACTCAGAACCTTAGACTATTAACAGTGAAACGAAGGTTCCTCATGATCCAACTCAATCTCTTCACTTTAGAATTGTTGTAGGGCTCAGGGACTTGCTCAAGAGCCCTCTCTCAGGGTTAGAGGCACATCTAATGCTTGAGTCAAGAGTAGGTTCCACCATTACACAGACATTTACTTTGCTTATGGAGGAAGTATCCCCTTGAGGACAAGACTCCATGGAAAGAACAGTGGGCTTTTAATTCAATGATCATTTGTGTCTAGGGCATTCCCAGGATTTTTACCTTCATTCTCTTGTTTTATCTTTTTTTTCTAGACAGTGTTTCTCTGAAGCTTTGGAGCCTGTCCTGGAACTCACTTTGTAACCCAGACTGGGCTCAAACTCACAGAGATCTGCATGTCTCTGCCTCCTGAGTGCTGGGATTAAAGGTGTGTGCCACCACTGCCTGGCTTGTTTTATCTTAATAACAGCCACTTAAAGAGGATTTTACAATAACATATTTTTAAAGAATGGAAGATTATGTGCAGTAGCTGAAGAGTCTAGGGTACCACTGCTCATTTTCATATCCCTTCTTCTCCAGAAAAGGATGAGCATATGGAATCTGCTACTTCTTCATCCCCTTGGTACAATTTACATCAGTGCACCGAAACAAGAAATCTAAGCATTCATTCAATTATCAAATTTTATGTTATTTTTACTCTAATATAGGTTTCTGAATTTTTTTCGCCTAAATATTTACCTGAATATGTACATGAGCTCTAATTCTTCCATGTCTTTCTTTAGAGGAACTTTCTTTTCTAGAACAGACTTAAGTTATCAGCAAAAATGACCAGAAACTGAAGGGTGTTCATAAATGCCCACAGAGGCTGAATGCCATCCTGTTCTGTAACATTTTCTGTCAAGACTGAAACATTCAGTCTTGCAGGGAACACTCAAAATAGCTTCGAGAAGTCCCTGAAAGTAGCCAGATTCACTAGATCCTACCCTTCCAGACTAAGCAATGAAAGCTGAGCGTCCCTCTCACAGACCTCAGCTGCATGGAAGACTCTCACACCAGACTAGAGTCCTGGAAGAAGCAGAAGCCAGTGGAGCTACCTGGAAGAGGCTTAGATCAGAGTCATTTGGAGAGGACACTTTACAACCTGTTGAGTTGTCTGCAGACTGTACTATGTGTTCTACATTTTCCAGCTTTTGTGAGCTGTCACTCACATTGGGGTGGACTTTGGTGATGCAGCTGTCTTTGAGTCATTTCTACTCTTGTAAGCTCTTACCCATATTCCTGTAAGAATAAAAACTCATTGGTCCACCAAGTAGGATTTGGTGGTATGTGTTTTGGTTTGTCATGGGTTCCCTATCTGAGGAGAGTAGAGTGTGTATTGTATCTCCCCAGGGAAAGTTTTGTCACACCACGTGCCCAGATCTGGCCAAATCCTACCACAGAAAGGTACCATTTTATGAATGACATTATCATTAGCTGAGGTCTACATTTCATAATCATACACAATTCACTTTGGATTCTAGAAATCCGTAGTGTCAGATAATTGTCTGATGTCATGACATCTTCCAGCATGGTATTATATAGAGTCATTTCTTTACCATACAGGTACCCTCAGCTGGGTATATATGCCCCCTTGTATTGGCTACTTTTATGTCAATTTGACACATTTGAGGCACTGTAAAGGAGGCAGCCATACTAGAAAAAATACGTCTGTAAGATTGGGTAGTTGACGAGTGTCTAGAGCATTACTTAGTGAATGATATGTTAGGGCCCAGTGATGTGAGATTCCCCTCTGTATGTTTTGAATACCATTGGTTAAGAAGGAAGCTGCTTTTGTCCAATGTCTTAACAGAGTAAATCCAGGCAGGAAATCCAAACAGAGATGTAGAGAGTGAGTGGGCAGAGTCAGGGAGAAGCCATGTAGCTGCAGCCAGAGACAGACACCTCTGCTGGAGCCTGCTGAAACGTTGCCAGTAGGCCACGACCTCGTGGTGATGCACAGATTAATGGAGGTGGGTTAGTTTAGGATATAAGAGCTAGTTAACAATACTCTTAAGCTATTGACCAAAAAGTATTGCAAATAATATAGTTTCTGAGTGATTATTTTGGATCAGAGCAGCCAGGAACAAATGCAACATCTTCTTTCAATAGCCCAGGCCATTGTGGGATGGACCACCTATGTCCTGGTGGTCCTGGGTACTCTAAGAAAGCAGTTTAAACAATCTAGTAAGCAGCTCCCCTCTATGATTTCTGGATCAACTCCTATCTCCAAGTTCCTTCCTTGTTTGAATTCCTACCTTGGCTTCTCTCAGTGGACTGTGATTCAGGATATGTAAGCCAAATAAACACTTTCCTAGTTGCTTTTGGTCATGTTTCATCACAGAAATAGCACCCTTAACAAGACATCCTTTTATTTCTTCCCCTGGGTCCCTGTCAATCACTGACCCTTTTACTGCCTTCCCATCTCTGCCTTTTCAGATTGCCATATTGTTGGAATCCTAGAATGGTTTTGGATTGGCTTCTTTCACTTAACAACATACATTTATAGTTTTCCCATGTCATTCAACAGCTTGCTAGTTCATTTCTTTTTAGTGCTAACAGTTCAGTTTTCAGATGGATCATGGTTTATTCATTTATTTAACTAAAGGGCATTTCCATTGCTTCCAACTTTGGGTCATTTTGAATGAAAGTTGTCCAAAGCATTCACAAGCTAGGTTTTACATAGACACATTTCCTGGTTCAGTCCTGTATGGTACAGTAAGAGTAAAAATACATTTATAAGCAATTGCCAAACTGTTTTCCAAGTGATTTATATCATATTTAATTCTTTGATATCATAGTTTACAATTTTATTATGTGAATATATATACATATATATGTATGCATATATACACATACATAGGCATACACACATATGTATGCATATATGTTCTTCCTTGATAAGAAGTTAAAGAGTTTCCAACTCTTTGTATGATTTATAGTCTTGTTTATTCTTTAATATATTGGAAATTTCTAAGGTGATTTTATTTTAAAAACACTCACTTTGAGTTTCAATTATGCATATGAGTGCATATTTATTAGAGGATGAGTGAATGTGGATGCAGACTCCAGCAGAGGTCAAGGCATTGGGTCCTCTAGGAGCTGGAGCAGTTGGGAGTGGCTTGTCAGAGGTGCTGGGGATGGAACTTGGGTCCCCTGCCCAGAGCAGTATGTGCTGCTAACCTCTGAGCCATCTCTTCAGCCTGTAAGGCCATTTCTTGTTTTCAGTAACACACACGCCCAACTAAAAGTTATTTATTCGTTTGATATCAACCGTGATCCACTTTCCTCTGGGGTTATTTTCGCTTTTGTTAGATGCCACAGGATGTCAGGTACATGAAGATAATGCCCTATGTTGCTTTCTCAAAGTGTTTTACTTTACTTTTTTTCCACGTGGCTCTAGAATGATGTCGGCACAATGTACCAGATGTTCAGTTCTACATTCACAGTTTGCATATATCTAGTCACTAAAATACTGTGGATTCTCTTGCCCCTTCCACTGAGAGTTTGTTTATGTACCTTTATTATTCTGGGTTTTTCTTATCGTTTGGCAATAATGTTTTATTGTTGTGGTAGCATGTTTCTGTGCCCCCTCAATATCTCCATTACCTGTGGTCTTTCTTCTACAAGAGCATCCTAACTTGAGATACCAGGTTCTCATGAAAACTCCTGTACAGTTTTGAGTGGAATTAACGTGTGTGAGTTTTCATTTTATGACACTTTTCTACTTGTGTGAACAGATTTTTTTTCTATTATTCGTGTTTGTTATTATAACATCATGCATCTTTCTCCACGTGATTTTTATATAAAGATATATATTCAGTCATTGATTTTTTTATCTTTATTACTTTCAGAGTTCTTTATTTTTATTTTTATTTTCAGAAATAGAAATGGTTTATTAAGAAATGGAAAGTAGTCTGAGGATGTAAGTGGGTGGGGAGCAGAAGAGACGCCTGTGCTCCAGAAGCCCATCATGACTTCATGAAACAGTTACACAGAACTCACTTTTCCCACATTTGCATATTAGTTACTACATTGTGGGCTTTTGATGCTCTGTCATGTAAAACTAAGGTCGGGAGGAGCTTCTAGAATCTTTCTCCACTACCTGGATCGAGCACACCATACTCCCTTTGTAGTAATCTCTTTCTTTCTCCCCGGAGAGACCTCTGTCTTCCTTTTGGGGATTATGAATTAAAAGTTTAATTCAATTAATTTCAACATCTCTTATTTTTGAGCTAATTAATTAGGTGCTGAAAACCTAGCCTGTGTAATCATTGAGTTATTTTATTTACCTGCATGTTGGAAATGTTATACTGTCTCTCATTTTTTCAATTATAAATAGCTGGAATCTTACATTGTGATCTCATCTATAATCCAGAATTTATCTAGGCAGGATATTTAAAAACACCCTGACTTATCACTTTCTCTTTTCTTTCTGTATTTATTGGTAGATCATATAATTCTTCTTTGATTTTAGTCCAGTTAAAAATTGTGTCCAGCATACACCACTTACCAACAAACCTTAAAAATCACTTCAGGACTTAGTATAAGGTCAATAACTATAAATTTTAGTTATGTACTAACAAATCATGGTGACATGGGGGTGGAGAAGGATAGGTGGTGCATAGCATTGACTTAGGGAAATTTGCATATTATCCCCAATTTCGTCATTTCAGTTTTTTGCGACAATGTCTCCTATAGCCCAAGCTGACCTTGAACTCACTTTCTGTCAAGGATTAATTACCTTGAACTTTTGATCATCTTGCCCCCTCAACTGCTGAAATTGTAAGCATATCTTTTCATAATTCATTTATGCAATACTGGCTATTAAACCTCATGCTTGCTAGGAATGCAGTCTACCATCTGAGCTGCATCCTCACTCCAGTAATAGGTTTTATTTTGTAGTCATGTTTGTTGGTTTTGTTACTTTGAGACAATGTCTCATGGAGTCCACATCAACTTTGAGCTCTCTATAAAGCTAAGGACCGTCTTGAACTCTTTATATTCCTGTTCCCACCTGATAAGTATTGAGACTAGAGGATGCAACCTTTCTGACTGTTTGCTTGTTTAATATATCATTTTTAGAGAGGCATTTTGAAATATCACAATATGACTATGGCATGGTTAATATATTTCTCTAAATACGCCTGCTTACATGTGATATGATTTCCTTAGTGCTGAGTTATTAGACATTAAGGATGTTTCCCATGATTGAATGTGTCTGTACTACTCAGTACCCATCTTCACAGGTAGTTGTGTTTACACACTTGCACTGTTAATTGTCTAATGCTACATTGTTTCAGAAGTTTAGGTTAATGTGATAGTTAATATTGTAAACTTGACAGTATCTAGAACCAACAAGGAGATGAACTTCTGGGCCTTCCTATGAAGCTATGAAGGACTATATAGAATGGGTTAACCTAGAGTTGAAAGACCCATTTTATCGTGGGTGGCACTAATCTATGGCCTGGGCTCCTAGGTTGAATGAAAAGGAAATAATGAATTGAGCTGGAACATTCTAGAACTCCCAGCTTCCTGTCTCTGGATACAATATGACCAGTTACCTCAAACTCCTGAAAGGAAACCTTTACCACCACGGTGAATGCATCCTCAAACTGTAAGTCAAGCCAGACCCTTTTGTCTTAAGTTGGTTGTTTCAAAACAACAGGAAAAGTTACCAATCCGCTAGCATCCATAGGATGTATTCTTCTCATTATTGGGTTTTGAACGTTCTTATGAATATTTGTCTATGGTCCAACATGGATTTTGATTATTCCTTCTCAGCCCGCTCATTCATTATTTCTATAATTTATTAAAATACATTCACCCACTTACAGTAAAAAATGGTGTTCATGTATTCATAGGTAGACTACCATCATTACAATCACCTCCAAAACATACATGTCACTCAAACCCCAAAAGGGAAACCCCAACCAAAACGAACTGACAGCACACTATCTGACAGCCACTCTTTCATTGTCTCCAATAAGCCACATGCTATCTATAAACCTTTTCTAATTTAGGCCTAGCCTATTCATTACAAGATTCTCTGTGACATGTTTCCTTCACTTTGAATGATACTTCCAAGGGCCCTTTCAGGTTTTTAATGCATCAATTGAACTATTAATGTCAGACCCAATTTTAAAGTTGACCAACATCTCTGTGTTTATCAGTTTTCTATCACAGATTACTGAGATAATTATCATCAAAAAAGAAAAAAGAAAGGAAGAGATTGATTTTGGAGGACATGTTTCAGAGGGTTCATTTCAATATATGATCTGGTTGCTCCATTGTTTATGGCCCCATTGTTTATGACCTGGGGCCATAACCAACGTAGACTATAACTGCAGGGGGATATGATGAAACATAGATGATGAATTCAGTATGGCCAAGAATCAGTGGGGTATGAAGAAGAATGGTGGAGAAGTCCTTCATCACACCTTTAAGAGTATGGTTTCTCCAACTGGACCCCACATCTTAATGGCCCCACCTTCTGTCAGCACCACACTTGGTAACTGGCAACCAAGCCTTTAGTTTATGAAATTTTAGAAGACAATAACATTCCAACCACAATACACAGTTAAATTAATATTTTAACAATAATAATTTTTACATTTTTAAAATTTATTTGCATGTGCTTGTTCATATGTGTAAACATGATTAAGTGTGCTATGTCACATGTATGAATGTCAGAAGACAGCATATAATAATTGGTTCTTTCCTTCTACTGTGTGGGCTCCAGGGACTGGGCTCAGGTTGTCAGGCTTGGGGGATAGTACCTTTACTCACTCAGCTATCTTGTTGGCCCTCAGCAATGTTTTATATGCTTTCATAAATAAGTATGGCATTTTATTTTCTTAGATGCTCAATTTTTCTTTTTGAAATAGCATTTACTATATGCATTTGGTCAGAAAAATTCAGATTTATCTAAACTTAATGATGAGATTTTGAAGTAATACCACTGAATAGTACCATGTAATTTTCTGAGTTTTGTGTTTTGTATTAAATTTATATATATATTAAATATTTGTATATTTATATAATGGATATTGTATACTTATGAGTTTATATACTTGGTTGTTGTATTAAACCTAAGAGAAGGAGAGAGAGCAAATTACATTTATTGAAAAACGTTTGATTTCCAGTTTCTGGTTTTCCCTGCTTTTTTCTACAGGACAGAGTCATTTGGAGTCAATTATTGATGCTGACGCAGCTTTCTTACAGCGTCCTATGTGTTGCTATCATTAGTATATATACTGTACTTTAGGGTGCTGGAGAAGCAGCAGTTCAAGTGTATGATTTTCTTTCCTGACACCGGGTGACACTATGTAGTCCTAGATAGCCAGAAACTCATATGTGGTTTGAGTTGGCTTCAAATTAACCATCCTTCTGCCTTGGGATAACAGGTATAATCTCAAATATATGCTTTTTTTCCTGCTTTCTAAATAAGAAATTAACAGCCGGGGACCACATAGTGATGAGGAAAGAGATGACGATTGTTAGGCTAGAGGGAGGCTCTGTGGGTGACCTGCAGTCTGTTGTCCCTGTGGGTGAGGGGATGAGCTGCCCTGCATCCTCCTCTCTGTAGGTGAGCTCAGTGTAAGAACTACCAGCCACTCTGGGGTTTTCTCCAGAGAAAATACACCGTATAACATAGCTGCCTTGCTGAGCGAGCAAAGCTGATTGCTTCTGAAACAGTCTTACTCATTTCACAGGTGAATTCACACACTGAATTTGTGTTCATTTAAACTAGTACGCTATTGGCTTCCTCCATGAAAAGAACTGTGGTCTTGAGTGGCCCTGTGAGCTATTGAAGGAAGTTCTGGCAAGCATGCCTGAAATGGAGAGGGAGTTTACCTTTGCCAGAAGATCAGACATTGCTTGCTTGAGTTGTTTTGCATTATTTATTTCTGTTGTTATTAAACGCTCTGACCAAAGGCAACTCAGGGGAGAAAGGGTTTACTTTGGGTCCATAATTCCATGAGGGGAATACAGCCCATCATGGTGGGGAAGTCATGGCAGAAAGAATGTGATGTCAGTCTGGTAGGTGAGAAGCAGAGAAGTCATAGGAAGCACAGAGGGATGGCAGGAAGTGGAGCTATGATGTGCAACTTATACGTCTGTCCCCAGCGATGTACTTCCGGTTCTACCTCTTAAAGGTTCCATCCCTAACTTAGGAACATGTGTTCACATCAATGAGGCTATGGGGTTATTTCTTATTAGAACTTCACCTTCACGAGATCAAGCAATATTTATCACTAAACAATTCCAGCAATGACTCCAACTCTTCCCTGCTTTACACCCAGCTCCTATGCAGCTAAGCGAGTGACTTGTTATTTCACTATCTTTAGTCAAAGTCTTCTTTTTTTTTGCGTCTGAAAACCAGACCCTCCTGGAGGATTGCATATAACAAGGGAACGAAGCACAACCAACAAAGTGTCAGCTCCAAGCTTAGCCTTTCTTGACACTGGTTGAACTTTTGCAATGCCCATGCCAGCATGCCGGAAAAGAGTGGCTAGTGACCCATTACCAATAGGTAGTCAATGACCAGACACTTAAGGACCTAACCTTCACCCCTCACCCACTTGCTGTTATGACTCCTGTGTCTTTCAGTGCTGCTGAGGTTGGCCAAATGTGGCTGAGACCTAAAGAATTTCCAGCAAACCCACAGATTAATAAGTTTTAAAATGTCAACATTTTAAATCATGGAATGACTTAGTGAGTGGTAAATGACTCTGAGTTTAGACTACCCTGCTTTGAAGAAGGTTAGTTGTGCTACTTGCTCTGAACTGGGTAGAAGTCAAGATAAATTATATTTTCAATGAACAATACAGACTTGTTATAAAATTCATGCTAAATGAGCTATCTAAATTATCATTCTCTTCTGCTCCAGGGAAACTAAAATCTGAACTTGAAGGTCAGTCTGGTCACGTTTCCAATGTCAATGATGTCTCATAGAACCATGCTATATCTTTTATTTAATTTATCAGTTCATATCAAGAGTCACTAAAACCTACAACATTTATAATTCATGTGCCAGTTACTTTTATTTTAAAATGAGACTCATTCAGGTTTAAAAATATTATGTGTTCATTAAAATAGAAAATGCACAAAAGTCTAAAGAAGATTTATTTTTTTAAAAAAACGAATCTATAATCTCATCAACCCAGAAAGAATAATTTCGTATTTCAGCTGAGTTAGAGTTCTCCTAAGTGGTTTTGCAAATTCAGACATGGTCTAACTGACCTCCTGCAGACAGAAATATACTCTATATGCAAATCCAGAAACCTCTGACTATGGTTTGCAATATAGATATGTGTGCCACGCATATGCCTTATCATGGGATAATTTGTAGACTATTGGGGATGTGCAGATGAAACTATATTGAAAGCTATGGCACTAATAGTGAAAACTGTATCAACTGACTGGGATTTTGAATATTAAAAGTAATTTCATATTTTTTCCAGCAATCAAATGTTAGATTTTCTTGCACATAATTTGGAATAAAATAACTTCAATGATAATGTTATTTTTCTGTGCAGAGTGTACACAAGGACCGGTGTCAAGCTCCCTGCATTTGCAATGTCCCCTTTCCTTCCAAACAGCAACCTGAAATAGAAAACGAGTGTTTTATTTTATAGGTGGAGAAAATGGAACCCGGGGAGACTGAGGCATGTGTCAAGGTGGCATTGTTAATAAAAGTAGGAGCCAGGACTTAGTCCAATGCAAAATGTCACCAGCTATACTCTGGAAGCCACTCTGCTTCAGGGCATTCACCCTCTGAACACACCTGGGTTGAGTGGTTTTGGACTAGATTGTGATCCTATGCAATTGAGAGCATGAGTCTGATGTGTTTCGTGCCTTGTCAAGTTTAGTGGGGAAAGGCTTCTGTTGTATGCCCAGTGCGTGAACCGAGTCTTTGCTTCTAACCACAGACTTAGAATTTCATTTCGTTCCCATGCAACACTGGGCTTTGATGCTTCACCTTAGGGAGAGTGAGTGACTCTTCTCTATAGCCCGAGGGTCAGAATGAAGTAGTAGAAATAATATTGGATATTTGAACATACAGACGGAGGTGTAATTTTTAATTCCCACCAGTGCAATGAAATAGAGGCATGTGCATTTCTAGAGATCAAACCAAGAATGTGGATGAGCTCCATTTGAGCCCACCTGTCAATTCTCAGGATTATGCTAAAAAGAAGTCATAAACCAGTTGGTGAAAGCCTAACAAATTGCTTGTTTTTACCATTTAGCAGTTACTATTGAACTACTTGACATGAAGTAAGCAAAAAGAAGAAAAGGATGGAAGAGGAAGAAAAGACAAAAGACAGAAGAGAAAACTGGGGCAGGGGAGAGACAGACAAACAGAGGCTGAGTTTCTCCATCACTGAGACCTTATTTAATCACCCGCAGCCAATCACAGTTGAGATCTCCTTGCAGGGGGGGGCGGGGCAACTTCAGGAGCAAGGATCTGCCCTTCTTAAAGAAACCCCTCCCTATGACCCAGCTCAGTCCTCCATGAACCACAATTTTTTGTTTAATAACTTACAATTACTGGAAGCCTCAGGATTCATTCATATAAAACATTTTTATCCTTTCCTTTTTCTTTCTTTCATGTGTTGTTGTCTCTAGTTTTTTTTTTAACATCATAAGGTCAATGTGCTTTTTCCATTTGTGCCTTATATTTGGAGGTGTGTTTTTATGTGGAAATGGCTGTTTCTTCCATGAAATAAGCTACTGTGTCTTGAGTAGTTATTACGGCTTGTTATTTTCAGTCAACTTTTCTTTTTTCTTTTCTTTTTTCTCTGAGACAGGGTTTCTCTGTAGCTTTGGAGCCTGTCCTGGAACTCATGGAGATCGGCCTGCCTCTGCCTCTGCCTGCTTCTGCCACCTGAGTATTGGGATTAAAGGCGTGCACCACCACCGCCCGGCTCAATTTTCAGTTAACTTTTAAATTTTACTTGGAAATTGTGTTGTAAACTATATAACGCAGAAAGCTGGGTTAATTTTATTTCTAAGTGGATAAATGTTTGATCCATAATAATTATACAATAATTCATTTCCTTATCCTTTGGTGAAAGTTAGATGCCAAATAAAAATTGTACAAATAACTATGTCTGGACTTTGAATTTTGAACTATGTTTTTCCGTTATTCTGAATTTTTCTTTGCTTTCTGGTTTTTTTTTTTCTCACATCTAGGACCAAACTCAAGGCCTTGTGATGACTAGGCACGTGCCTATTAACCAAGTCATTTCCCACCCAAGGTAACTCTGATGCTTCTTTTTTCTTTTTTAAAAAGATTTTTATTTATTTTTACTTTATTTGTATGAGTAATTTACCCAAGTGCATGTATGTGCACCAGGTATGTACCTGGTATCCATAGATGTCAGAAGCATGTATTGATCCCATGCAGCTGGATTTCTGGATGGTGGTGAACCTCCATGTGGGTGCTGGGAACTGAACCTAGTTCTCTGAAAGAGCAGACAGTGCTCTTAACTACCAAGCTATTTCCCTAATCCCACCACTCGGTTTCCGTATTAGCTTTATTAACTCTATTTCTATATTAGTTCTATACTGCATCCTTTACTGAAGCTCTGTGGTATGAGAAAATACTTCCTATTGCAACATTATTACTATTGTAGGGTGAACTCTGCTCTTCCTAAGTCATATCTCAAAGCACTAACTCCTAATATCTCAGACTGTGACTATTTGGAGATGGGCTTTTTATAGAGTTAATTAAGTTTAAAATTAGTCTGTGAGGGTGGGATTCAAGCCCATATGACATAGAAGAAGAGACGGCTTAGACACAGAGAGTGAGAGACCATGAGAGGACTCAGGGAGAAAATGACCACTGGAAAGCTATCGCTGGAGGATTCGGAAGAAGGAGCAACTCCCGAGACCTTGGCCTGCAGCCTAATAGCTATCACATGCTGCTGCACAATCCAAGTCATCTACAGTACTTCATTATAACACCTCTGAAAATGATAACAGCCACGATTATTGTCTCGCCCAACACTATCCTAGAAAGTTATTTTTAGTATGTGATCTGAGATCACTGTGTTTCATTGGAGTTTAAAAAATAATTTCCTTCTTAATCTGTTGGCTTCAGATTTTGTTCATTATATTATTGTGTTAGTTTAACATTGGATTTTATTGATTAAAAAATTGGGAATGTTATTCTTACTTTTTCAATGAGAATTTTAATGTGTCTATGAATACAGGAGGGAAGGGGGTATCACTAGCGAGCCAGGGTAATGAAAGGAAGTGTTTTGGGAGGGTAGACACAGGTGTGAAGGCCAGAGATACTGTCATGGCAGCTCCTAGATGAGCTTGTGCAGGAAGCAAAGCAGAATTGTACATCACAAACCATGTGATACTGTGATATGTACATCTTAAATGGTAGTTCCAGGGTGAGCCTGAGCATTGAGTGATGTTTGCTAGTCTTGCATGAACAAGCACCATTCATGTTGGATAGGAAACTTGGACAACCGTATCACCAAAAATACTACCCCATCATGGATGATCCTCATGCAAACACAATCCCTGTGGTTCCCTGCCCAACTTGCAGGCAATTCCACTAATGAGAGGCTCCTCTACACTTTTCTGCTTCTCATATATCCATGAGCAGGACCTCTTGAGTCTTGTGACCTTTCTGAACTTCCTGAGTTTTGTAAGTTGAACCAGCCTCTCCCTCTCAGAGAGAATATTGATGTTCTGAGACTGCTGAACAATACATTTTTCCAGGCAGTGATCCATGGGCCTTATATTGAGATGTAGGAACCCAGAGTTACCAGAACCTTCACACTTTTCTTTGGTCTGGTTATGTTCTGATACGGACATGTTTTGAATTCTACTCGTACACTCTCTGTGGCTTCCTAGTCAGCTCTCCCTGTATTTCTAAAACTGCTTGATGGTTTGTTCTCCTCTCAGTTTGCAGCATAATTAATAGACTCTTTTATGTTTTCTGACCATATAAAATGATTTTGTCACCTTAAGCAGTATTGGTTTCCAGACACTGGCCTCCCTGCAGCAGCATTCCACGCTGCCAGTCTTTCTTGATGAAACTAGAAATCGCTTTCTGTTTATTTTTAATAAACCTGAACTACACTTAAGAGAAAGCTTGGCACCCAATTCTGCATTTAAAAGACGGTTACTTGTTGGAGAGGGAAGTCTGTATATTATGTTGTACTCCAAGGAAAATGTCAAAGTGCTTGGAAAAATGAAAAATGTTGCACTTTTCAGTAGAAATACAGAATATTGCTGTGTCTTCTATTGTGAGCTTTTAGCTTTCGTGCTGCAGTTAGAGTTATTATTGCATGAGATTTTCTTAACACTTTATTGATCTCATTAAAAGTGGCTTAAGAAATTCATGAAGCTAGTACAGTGGTAAGCAAAGAACCGAAGATTTATTTGCATAGAAGTAAGGATACCTTTGAAGTTGATAGCTGTTGGCACATATCATCAACATGTAACATTTATGTCAGCTGTCTTCCCTGAAGAATGCAGTCAGAAGAATACCTGTCCAACATTGTAATTCACTGTTGCTTTAATTTTCTGAATTTTTTTCACAAGATAGAGAAAATCTTGGAACAGAATATTTTATCAAAAGAGTTTTTTGTAAAACAAACAAAGAAAGAACTTTCAAACAACTCAGGCCTAAGTTATCCCAAGTACTCAACCCTATATAACACAGAGCAGCACAAAATGATCTCCGTAGCTTGTGTATATGTGTGTGTGTGTGTCTGTGTGCCACAGTAATAATTAAAGAAAAGTTCATGAGAGGGAACTGGAAATACATGGGAGAAGTCGGAAGTGTGAGTGGTGGAACTGCCATGATGTAAGTACAGGGCTCATGAATTCTGCAAATCTAAAAACAACAAAAACCACTCAGACTAATTTGCCAAGGACTAAACCATATGTCCAATGTCCTTTCAGCTTTGCCTCAAACTGAGGAAAGATGGCTGTGATAGACAGAGCAAGCACAATTGTAGTTCAATAAAATTGTCAGAACCCTTTTTTACTCATTTTCTTTTTCTTTCTTTCTTTCTTTCTTTCTTTCTTTCTTTCTTTCTTTCTTTCTTTCTTTCTTTCTTTCTTTCTTCTCCCCCTTCTCCTCCCCCTCCTCCTCGTCGTCGTCGTCCTCCTCCTCCTTTTTTTTGAGTTAAATCATGATGTCTATTAGAATTAGAGACAAGAGTCTCAGAGAGAAGTGTCCCAACCCACGGAGTCTGAAATGGAAGATGGATCAAATTACTGGTTGGACCTGTGAAGTAGTGTGGAAGGGGGAGACACAGCAGGGTAGTGTGTCTGTATTTTGTGAATTATTTCATGAACACACATGGGTGACACATCCTGGATGTGTGAGTGAGAATGAGGAGATGGATGGTTCCTTTTAGTCCTGCCTCACTGAGGTTAAATCCAACTGAGCCTTCCTTTGTGTCGTGATTTGCTAATGGCGTATTCATCCTGTGCACAAATTCCCATCTCCTCTCATCCATCCATTTTCCACATAGAAGTTCTGTTCTTTCCAAGTCCTCTTTCATGGGTAGTGTGGTTGTATTAATCTCAGGTCCTGCGTGAAATAAAAACAGAGACTCCTGGTTACATAGAATGATAGGACAATACTAGCAGGGAGTCATGTCAAAATGCAGGGCCCTCTGAACGCAGCAGGCCAGCTGTGTTGGAGGAGGCAGCCTAGCCCTCTTTCTGGCTGTGTCTTTCATTCCTAATTGTATTGAGTGGGTTCCAAGTCTCTAATAATTAGTGAAGAAGCCTGAGGGTGATTTAGCTTGGGTTATGAACACAGTGCTTGTGTTCTCACAAAACTTGTAAGTCCAGAATTGATGGTGTTTGGAAAAGGGTAGCTTTTGGAAGATGATTAACTTTAAATGGTTTCATTTAGGGTAGAACTGGCTTCCAGGATGATATTTTCAAAAGAGCAGAACTTCCTTCCTCCTTCCCCTAAACCCCTGTGTCTTCCCCTGCAGGTAGATACAGTACCCTGACCTTGGTCTGGAATCCCTTTCCTGTACTTGGTCAAACTGTATAGTCTACGACTCCTGCATAGTCCATGCATGGGGAGGAAGGCGTCCATTCTCATAGAGCTGTCTTCTAGGACCCCAAGCAAATGTCTGAAACTGCTGACAGCAGCTCTCCCTAAAGAGTCCATGCATTTCAACATACAACCTCACCTATGATAAACCCTCATCTTTTTATTTTAAGGACCCATATTAGAGACTTTGTTTTGGTACATTAAATCTACCAGAATTGCTTCTTTTGTACTTCTGAGTCATTGGTAGGTAGCATAAGCACTGCCGGAATACAAGATGCAAGTCAGTCTTAACTGTGATGGCTACTGTGTCCCTAGTGAGCAGATAATTTATATGGGGTGGATACACTGGACACAGCGATGACTCATGACTCATAATATATATAGACAGTATGAGACTTTGTCATGATATTCAAAATTACATGCATTTAACATATATGAATTGTAAATTTATGGAGAATTCCATTTAATATTTTGAAGCTACAGTTGATTGTGGGCAATGCTAATGTTTGGGTTTTGTAAATATTCTGGTTCTGGGGTCCCTGAGTTATGTCAGTTTTGAGAATCTTGCAAACAATGCTGAGGAAGGATTTTCAGTCACTTATCTCTTCCTTTGACATGGAGAGACAGGTCCCTATTTCTAGCCATTTATTTTACTATGCACATTGGTCTCTGTGCCACATTTGCTTCTAACTGGAACCTTTCAATATTGTGTGCCAAAGTACCTCCAATTAATACTTCATATTAATTTTGGTTAGACAGAAGGGGGCTCTGTGTGTCCTGACTTCCTGCCAATGTAATCTAATAGGGGCTGTGGGGATGAAAAATAAATATTATCTTAAAACTGTGATGAGAAATGCATTAGTTATAATTTGTCTTAAAAGTGAGTTATGTTTTAGTTAAGTGATTACAAATGTCTTTAGCAGATACAGGGGCTGGAAATGGGTTCCCAGTTTGCATTGTGGCCCTTTTGTGATCTTGTAGAGTGCGAGTTGTTCATTTCATTTATATCGGTCTCAATGCTGTGACCTGAAGTCCTTTGAAATCCTTAAGTAGATGTTGGACTCTACTAGCATATTTCAGCTACATGCTGGAGACAATTATTAAATCAGCTCATAAAGAGGAGCCCCAACAAATGGGACAGGATCCCTTCTGAGATGAGGAAAAGAGATGGAGCATCCTCTCTTCGAGTAGCTACATAAGAAAGGAAAAAGGGGAATCAAAGAAAGGAAGATGGTTGGTTTTGATGTCAACTTCATAGAACTTAAAGTCATCACAGAAAAAAACAAGGTGGGTATGTTTGTAAGGTGAGTTTCTAGGTTAGGCTAATTGAGGGAGAGAGACATACTTGTACTGGGGCCAGCACCGTTCCTAGAGGGAATAAAAGTGCAAGCAAGCTGGCCACCAGCACTCACCTGTCTCTCTCCTTCCTCAGTGCGGACACAACGTGACAGCTGCTTTACCATCAGGCATTCCCTCCTATGCTGACAATAGTCTCAGACTATGAACCAAGCTAAACCCTTCTTTCTGAAGCTGCTTTTGTCTTGCATTTTGTCACAGCAGTGATATAGGTAACTGATCATAAGGTCTCACCAGAAGGCAACTTTAGTAACCCGATAATCTTGGACTACCCATGCCATAGAATTTAGAGAAATATGTTATTTGAATATCTGAATTACCAAGTCTATGGCACTTGGTGGTACAACCCTCTCAGACACCTTAATCTGTTTTTGAAAATCTTGCATTTGAAAATTACTTTTCTCTCTTTTAGAAGCAAGAGTTGTAGAAGTTTTCTGTGCAAAAGCTGAGGAAACCACTGAAGGGAGTATCTTTTTCTTAAGCCTTAAACTGTGTTGACTGAGAACCCCAACCCAGAGCAGGGAGATCTTCTCAACCACCCATCAATAAGATGTCATTTTTCCTTCATGGTGGAATTGCTCTCAACTTCTCACTCCTCTTTGTATTTATGGCTGATTCTGCTTCATGGTCAGATTGGATCCTCTAGAATTTATTAATAAATTATTTAACTTATTTTCACACTGAAATAACTTTTCAAAAAACTTACTTGTTCATGTAAACCCACCTCCTTTATGGTTTATATAAGCCACCCATTATAAGACCCAGCATAGAGAATATATGTAATGTACATTTATATAATAAAGTAAATGTATAAGCAAAATCCTTCCAACCCCCCTCACTTCCAATAGCATAACATTCATGAAACGATATAGATTCAATAATATGATAGGTTCTATTGAATGTGAATGGTTTTTTGAGGTTGCTATGACATATATTCTAGCTTGCCATGGGTCTTTCTATGTCCAGTCTCATTGTGCAAAGTGAATTTCTGACTATTAAGTTGCTACAATCAGGATGTCTTCTGTATGCTTCACACATGTTCAAATAACTAATTCTTATTGTTTAATTAATACTGGCTTCATTTCAAATAATCTAGCCTGCCAAGTAAAATCCATGTCATTCATGATATCAAGTTTTCCTCTTCCTAAAAATATTTGTAGTTTCCTGGAGACACTTGAAATAAATATCAGTTCTAGAATATTCTGCCTCTGTCTTTTCTCTACCCAAGTGCCTCTCTGTCTCTTTCTCTTAAGTGGAAAACACTCAACTCAGGGGAAATGATGTACTCCACGCAGACAGAGCGGGTATTTGTAGATGATAGGCACCGGGACATCAGCAAGAAGATATCTCACTTCTCTTTTATTATAATAACTGTCATGTATGATAAAATCTAGGTATCGTCTCTGGCAGGCGTGGAATGAATGCTTAGTCTTATGTGGGTCTCCCTTCCATACTCTAAGAATATGGTACTTTCAGTTCCATTTCAGATCAGAGTTGCGGCCTTAACTCTTTTTTTATGTGTTTGTGTGTGCAGATGCATGGAGGTGAATGTTCACATCTGTGTTCATGCATGTGGTGCTCAGAGGAAAATCTTGGGATCTTTCTTCAGACACTGTCCGTCTGGGTTTTGAGACAGAATCTCTGTGGTTATTTGTTGTCTCAGATGTCCACTCTACTAGATCTTGTGCCACCCAGGAGACTTGCCTCCGGCCAGGCCTGTGGGTTAATAGTGATTTAGATAATTGATGTGGGAAGGTCCACCTTCTGTAGATTCTTCCTTTTCTTAAGCTGGGGTTCTGGCCTGTGTAGAAAGGAAAAAGTAAAGCAATCACAAACATTCATATCTTCCTGCTTCCTAATGTGCTTACAATGCAACTAACTACCCCAAGCTCCCATCCCTGAGTCTTTCCATCCATGAAGACTACAACCTGAGACTGTGAATCCCACAAGCCTTTGCTCCTGTAAGTTGCTTTTGCATCTTACCACAGCATCAGGAAAGAAACTGATACACTATCTCACAGGCGTAAAACTCAATGAGAAGGCTAAGCTGCCTACCAGCAAGCACCCAAGATCTGCCTGTCTGTGCTTCTCCAGCAGTGGGATAACAAGTGTGTTCCACCAGAACTGACATTTTTTTTTAAAGTGAGAATTCTGGGAATCAAACTCAGGTCCTCTTTCTTGTAAGGTAAGCAAGTAAGTTTTGTTTTGTTTTGTTTTTACTTAAACTGTCTTGTCAGCCTCTAAAACTTTGGCAAGGATGGTGCTGAGGACAGGAGTAGATGGTACTGAATGCTTTTCCCTATCTGTAACCTCTTTCTCCAAATGGAGTTGTTGAAAAATAGGCACAGCATATATCTGCTCTATATATCACTCCTCATGGTCCTTTGGTAGACTATTTGCATGTTTGGTCCTCAGATAAACATAGTCAGTTGAGTACTCAGGGTAGCATGCCTATGTTCGCCCAGGTAGGAAATGTGAGGGTGGGCATTCACATGTGTTTTTTTCTGGCATCCTTTTAAGCCAACACACAAGAGATATTTCCAAAGTATTCCTGATGTACTGGGTGTTGTAATACTTATATTTTAATATATTTTTGAATATTGACAAATATTTCCTCCTTTGCTAAGTCTTGTCTTAAAAATGGAAGAGTTTTGATGAGTTGCAATCATGAATTTACCATTAATACATATTTTATGCTATTAGCTCCTATGTTTCGCAAAAGTAATGTAAGAGATGGCATAGGCCTCTTACAGAGGATGTACGAGCATCTTAGAGGTGCTCATCAACTTTTCCAAGTGCCAGCTCATATAGCATGAAGTGACAATGTTAGGACTCAGCCTGGTCAGATTCCAGAGCCATCAGCTACCATATATGGAGCCTAAGGCCTGGGAGACTCTAGATCTAGAGTTGTTGGTGTTCAGGTCAATTTGAAAGAGCACAGCAGCAGCAGCATAGATGCTCTCCCCAGTGAGAAGTGAAGACAGGCAGGCAAAGCTATCCTGCTTTCCCTTGGAGCTCTTTAGACCTGGACTCCAACAGGACTACCCACTCTGGGGAAGAGTTTTTCCCTCAGTTAATCCTTCCCCCAAATACCCTCATAGTCTCGCCCATGGGAGAGACTTACTTGATTCCAGCCCAGTTAAACTGGCTATCAAGTTTGACTGTCACTTTAGACAGGTTATTTGTAGCTATTTGCAGTGCTATTGAACACTAAAGATTTAAAATATTTCAATTTCTGAATGTCCCATTAGTGGTGAGTTCAAGAGATAGTGCTTGATGAGCCTTTTAAGAGAGTGTGGTCATGGTCATGGTCATGGTGTGCCCACCGCCTCAGATGCAACTCTCTCAATGGATTGTCCTACTAGAGGATCACATGTCACTGTGCCCATTCCCATCACATTTGGACACATGACTTGCACTTTCCAATGAACCAGGAGCATAACTGAAGTCCCTAGATGCTGAGAGGTAGCTCCAGGGCTTCATGGACTTCACTGTGATACCCTCCCCCCATCCTGGGATCAGCGGTGGTAGAAACAGTGGCTTCAGAGTCACTGAATACCAGAGGCAGAGAACACAGCAGTGAAAACTTACAGAGAAATGACCTTTTAGTGTTACGGTTCTTACTCCATGAATCATTTATCATCACCTCATGACTTAAGTTACCTGATACAAATATGGATTCATTTTTCATATTCCAGAAGCAAGAGGTACCCAGTTATTTTCATCAGTGGTGTTTTGCACAGGGCTGGGCTGGAAGCCAAATTTACAAGAACAGACCATAAGGATGACAGATCTGACAGGTGAGTTCACATATCACCCAGAACAAAAGGGTTGCCCCTGGGGGGACTGGTTAACCTGTGTAACAGTCAAGAGCTGGTATCGTGGAGTTCGTTCTATTGTGGAGGGCCTGTAATCTGAGTGGTTTTATCTCTTGGGTGTGAATAGCTCTTAGATGAAGGGCCCTCTGTGTGCAAGGACTTGCTTCCTGCCATCAAGCGATGCTCCCCATTTATACTAATAACCTCTTTGATGTCAGAGAGATTTCTCTCTTTTATTTTGAGAGTATTTTTTATCCTGTTCCAGCTTTATAATTTTTTTCAATTTCATCAGAACAATCTTAAATATAAATACCGAGCATGGGATGGCATGAACAATGAATTAATGAGCTCTTCCACCTGAGGAGATGTAGGAGATAAAGGGGCTTAGGTTATATGTTTCATATTTTATTTTTACTTTTATTTTTATATGATGTTGTGAGTCTTATTCTAGAAAAAAAAAGAACAGAAAGACCACTTTTCTTTCATGCTGGATTCTTGTTACTGATGATAACTAAGGTAATGTCCAAATCATGCAAGTACTCTATAGAGGGTTAGAAATAGATTTATATCTCCTGAGTGTCTTTAGGAGTGGGATTTTGAGATGATTAATGATACAACTTTCCACAGATAAAGTTAGGAGCTAACATACTCAGGTGAATGAACTGTTGCCTAGATCATTCTGACTGACATAAGATGTCATTTCATAGATACTAACAGCTGTGACTATTAGGGCAATGACTCCCTCTACCTCATACTACTCTACTGACTACAAAAGAAGTAGTTTTAGTACTCTAGATGGTTCAGTGTATCCAACTTATGGGTGAATTTTAACATACCAATCTACACAGTTCTAAAATTTGCATATAGTATGAGCCCATGCGTAAAGAAAAATGTCTAAGTCTTTGCTTAGAAATTACAAATTCGCTCTACTGTGCACAGGAACACCTCTATATGTGTTGTTGAACTCATGGCATTATTAGTTTGAGCATTCTTTTTAGGTGGCATGCTAATTTTATTTCCAGAGAAACCACTAAGAAAATAACTCACAAGTGCCCCATGTAGTAAGAGAAAAAAATATAAGATCAAATGAATCAAATGGTATCTTAGAAAAATATCCAGTGTAGAAGAAAGCAGCACTGTGGGACTAGAGTAAGACAGGCATTAGATACAATAAAACAGCCAAAATGACAGAAGTAACACTAACCTTATTAGCATGTTTTCAATAATAGCAAATAGATCAAATGGTTCATAGAAACGTAGAAATTGAAAGGCAGAGACAAATCCATGATTCAAATATACACTGCAAACAAGATACCCATTTTTATGTAAAGAGATCTGAGCAGTAGGAGTCAGAGGTTTCAATACTCAATTTCTTTTTTACTATTATTTTCTATTGATTGAGAATTTCATATGTGTATATAATGTGCTTTTATCAAGCCACATCCCTATATCTCCCCTCCAATTCTTGTCTTTTCACTGTCCCCATTATTCCCTCCCTATCTCTTATCTTCTTTTTTAAAGGCCCTGTTGAATTCACTTAGTGTTGCCTCTGTGTGTGTGTGTGTGTGTGTGTGTGTGTGTAGTGATATTTCATTTGTATTTTAATAAATAAAGCTTACCTGAAGATCAGAGAGTAAAACAGCCCCACTGGTCAGCCTTACAGTCCAAGTAGTGGTGACACACACCTTTAATCCCAGTAGTCACACTAGTTTGCCGTAGAAACTGGGTGGTAGTGGTACATGCCTTTGACCCCAGCTCTAGAGAGGAATATAAGATGGGAAGAGGCAGCTCTCAGACACAGTCTCATTCTGAGGATTCCTGGAAGCAGTATTGCCATTTTGGACTGAGGTAGAGGTAAGAGCCAGTGGCTGACTGTTTTGCTTTTCTGACCTTCAGGTTGAACCCCAATATTGGTCTCTGGATTTAATTAATTGTGCTACATGTGTGGGTATTGGGCCACCTATTAGAGCATGAATAGTATCTCAGGAGCCATATCCCTGAAGAAAGTAATTCCAAGCAGAGATCAATTGTCAATAGCTCCTCAGCTAAGGGTGGGACTTCATTATCTCCTCCCTGGTACATGCTAGGAGTTTTGTCTGACTTGGTCTTGTACAGGTCCTGTGCACACAGTCGCAGCTGCTCTGAATTTATGTGTACAATTCCCTTGGTGTGCCTGGAAACTCCTGTTTTGCTTTAATCATCTGTTACCTACACCTCTTTCTTCCTACTGGTCCAGGATGATGATCCCTGTCCCTTGGGAAGAGAGGCTGTGATTGTTGTAGTGATATTTCTTTTGTATTTTGATAAATAAAGCTTACCTGAAGATCAGAGAGTAAAACAGCCCCACTGGTCAGCCTTACAGACCAGGCAGTGATAACACACACCTTTATTCCCAGTAGTCACATGAGTTGCCATAGAAACCAGGCGGTGAATGCTTTTAATTCCAGTGGTGCATGCCTTTTTTTTTATTTTATTGATTTTTATTGAGCTCTACATTTTTCTCTGCTCCCCTCCCTTCCTCTCCCCTCCTCTTCAACTTATGGTCCCCATGTTCCCAATTTACTCAGGAAATCTAGTCTTTTTCTACTTTCCATCTCTCTTAGGGTCCTCATTGTTGTATAGGTTCCCTAGGATTGTGATTTGTAGGCTGGTTTTCTTTGCTTTATGTTAAAAACCACTTATGAGTGAGTACATGTGATAATTGTCTTTCTGTGTCTGGGTTACCTCACTTAAAATGATGTTTTCTAGTTTCATCCATTTGCTTGCAAAATTCAAGATGTCGTTATTTTTTTCTACTGTGTAGTACTCCATTGTGTTAATGTACCACATTTTCCTTATCCATTCTTCGGTTGAGGGGCATTTAGATTGTTTCCAGGTTCTGGCTATGACAAACAATGCTGCTATAAACATAGTTGAGCACATGTCCTTGTGGCACGATTGAGCATCCTTTGGATATATACCCAAAAGTGGTATTACTGGGTCTTGAGGAAGGTTGTTTCCTAATTTTCTGAGAAATTGCCACACTGACATTCAAAGGGACTGTACCAGCTTGCACTCCCACCAGCAATGCAGAAGTGTTCCCTTTTCCCCACAACCTCTCCAGCGTAAGTTGTCATCAGTGTTTTTGATTTTGGCCATTCTTACAGGTGTAAGATGGAATCTCAGAGTTGTTTTGATTTGCATTTCTCTGATGACTAAGGATGTTGAGCATTTCCTTAAGTGTCTTTTAGCCATTTTAGATTACTCTGTTAAGAGTTCTCTGTTTAGGTCTGTACTCTGTTTTTATTGGATTATTTGTTCTTTTGTTGGCCAGTTTCTTGAGTTCTTCGTATATTTTAGAGATCAGACCTCTGGCTGTTTTGCTTTTTTTCCCCCATATTCTTTTATTTTTCCATTAAAAAAAGAGTTACATTTCCTCCCCTTCTCCCAGTCCCCTCCTGCTCCCCCCTCCCGCTGCTTCCTTAAAAGAGGGCATGGTGCCCAGCCCTGTGGGAAGTCCAAGGCCCTCCCCCATCCATCCCGTCCTAGGAAGGTGTGCATCCAAATTGACTAGGTTCCCAACAAGATAATACATGCAGAGGAGATAGGTCTTAGTGTCATTGTTGATGGCTTCTCATTCTGCCCTCATTGGCAGCCACATTTAGAGAGTCCAGCTTGATCACATGCTCATTCAGTCCTGGTCCAGCTGGATTTGGTGAGCTCCCATTAGATCAGGCACACTGTCTCATTGGGTGGACCAACCCCTCGCAGTCCTGACTTCCTTGCTCATCTTCTCCCACCTTCTGTTCTTCAACTGGACCTTGGAAGCACAATCCATTGCTCTGGTGTGCATGTGGGTCTCTGTCTCTACCTCCATCCATCGGACAAAATTTCTATGGATGTGATCAAGATATTCATCAGTGTGACTATGGGACAATGATAGTTCTGGCACCCTCTCCTCTGCTGCCCAAGGACCTAGCTGGGGACATCCCTGTGGACACCTGGGATCTCCTCTAGAGCCAAGTATCTTGCCAGTCCTAAAATGACATCTTGAATTTTGCATGCAAATGGATGGAAATAGAAAACGCTATCCTGAGTGAGGTAACCCAAACCCAAAAAGACGATTATGGTATGTATTCACTCATTAGTGGACCCTAGTCATAAAACAAAGGACACTAAGCTTATAGCTCACAAGCCCAGAGAAGCCAAATAGCAAGGTGAACCCAAAGAAAATCATGTACAGATCCTCTTGGAAATTGGAGGCGAACAGGATTGCCGGGCAAAAGGTAGGAATACAGGGGTGGGGATAGAGGTGGGGTAGGAGGGCGGGGAAGAGGAGAGGGGGAAGGAGAAGGGAGAAGGGAAGGACTGGGGAGAGCTTGGGGGGGTGGGAGGGTGGAGATGGAGGAAAGGTGGATATTGGAGAAGGGAATAAGATATCTACGTCATTGGAGTCATTTTAGGACTGTTTTGCTTTTTTGACCTTCAGGTTGAACTCCAATTTCTCTCTGAGTTTTTATTAATCATGCATCAATTGGTGCCCAATGATTAATTCATAAAAAAGTCATTTGCTTGAGGGTTTTTAGCCACCAACAGATTGTAATGGGGAAAGACATGGAGGTAGGTGGGACAAGCAAGCACAAATCAACAGGGAAATTGACCAAAGCTGCCAGGTATCCAGAGAGGATTACATCCCAAAGGAAGAGTATGCATATTTACCTATGAGAGGAGGGGAACAGCTGTTTATTCTTTGAAATGCACAAAGAATGTATGGAGTATTCTTCATATAGTCCATGGGCTAGACTATGAAAGAACCTCAACTAACATGAAGCAATTTGAATTTTAGAAGTCTAAAATATTTCCTCACCACAATGGTGTTAAATTAAATAAATAATAGAAAAAATGAGATTTGAAGATACACACACGTACACATATCTACTAATGAATTCTTTACATGTTATTCAAATGACTAGCATGCTTCTAATTTGCTTTGAATACCTTTTTATTTGAATATTCTTCATAAACCCTTATACATAATGTATATTTAAAATTTTGGCTTGACTTACTACTCAGCTCAGACCAGGAGGTGCATATTTAACACACAAAGAAGCAATTGTATGGGTCTGGTTTTCCTGGGATTTCAATGGTCTTTCTTCTGGCTAATATTCTACTTAATACTGATCGTTAGCTGTAACAACTGGATGCCAGTGGTTCTTTCAGCAGTCAGAGATAGAAGGGAAGAAAACTCACAAGAGCTGGGTGGTGTCAGCATGGTTTTCAACTAAGGGAAAGAGGAATAAAACAAAGGATTTAGTCATGATTTAATGTAACATGAGGGGCCTGCTAGTTGGGGTTTTTATCCTGCCCAGTTCCCCCAGCCGTTTAGGTCCCAAAGAAAATCATGCAGAGAATCTACATTAGGTTATAAACTGATTGGCCGATTAGCTCAGGCTTCTTATTAGCTCTTGTAGCTTTTATTAACCCATTATCCCTATCTATGTTAGCCACATGGCTCAGTACCTTTCTCAGCGGGGCAGGTCACAGCCCGCTTCTTCTGTGGTCTGGGCAGGAGTGAGTATCAGCATAAGCACGACTGAGGGAGAGTATTTTAGACTCTAATGAAACTAATATGTTTGGGGCAGAGAGAAGGTATTTAGGATTTGTTTTTCTCCCAGAGGAAGGCGCAACTCTGCCTCCCTGCTGACAGATGACTGGCTGGTGGCCCTGAGTGAACACGGAGCCCTGCAGCTGACACAGCTCTCACTCTCTCTTCTTCTTACCACTAATGATGAGACTCTTACAGTCTGAGGCCAGTGTTTCCTCTCGAGTCGACCCTTCTGGCTTATTCTTTGATCCTCTAATATCGCTCTGTAAATGTAAAGGAATTTAAATTAGAAGGAAAAGAAACAGAATACTTTCTGTGACCTTTTAAATAATCAAGTGTCCCTAAGTTCCGTGTCAGTCTTCATTCTAGGAAGGAGAATGCTGTTGTCTCTCAGCAGCCGTTTATCTGCTCCATTTCCCAGGTCACACTGGTGTCCCTAAGTTCTGTGTCAGTCTTCATTCTAGGAAGGAGAATGCTGTTGTCTCTCAGCAGCCGTTTATCTGCTCCATTTCCCAGGTCTCACTGCTGTCTTTCCTCCCAGCGGAAGACAGAGTTGGTCCTGGGCAACACACTGCTGAGGCACGGAGTTGTGTTATCTTTGACGTCCACATTTCTCCTTCTCTTTTAGATTCCTTAGAATAAAACAGGAATTTTACTTTAGTATGGAAATAAAATACATCCTAAAACTAAAAATAAAGAAACAGCAACATACACGCGCACAGACACATGCACACAGACACACACACAAACATATACATAAATGCACACAGATATATAGACACAGACACACATAAAAACAGACATTCATACATACAGAGACATACCCACCCCACCGCTGATGCATCCACATCCATATACAAACACACATATAGTCACACAAACACAGACACTGGACACACACAGAAACATACAACCCACTTCTATACAGACACGTGCACATATGCTTATATACACATAGACATGCAAACATATAATAACTGATAGATGCACATACCCCTAAATAGACACATATATATGCATGTGCATACACACACAGACACACAAACACAGACACATAATCTATATATAGAAACACTCACACACACACACACATATCCATACATAGATACACACATAAATAGACACAATAACAGAGACACACACAGATAGAAACAAATACATACTGGCACACAAACACAGATATACACACATGCATACACAGACACTCCCTATACACACACACACATACACACACACACACACACCGAAGCACATGTGTGTTGCATCCACAGCACCTATCTTGTCTTACCCAGGTAACCTGGTCTCCCTAGGTTTTCTGTATGCATTTCCACAGCCCCTTTGTTTCCACACCCTCTGGCCTTACAAAGGTTAACACTGAGTGTCTTTATTGTGTCACTTTCCATAAGTCATTTATGACCATCCTTGGTACCCTACACCTTATAAATCATGGCCTTCACTTTGCAGGACAAAGAAGAGTAGTGTAGGAGGCTTAGCTTCCTAGCAGAAGATAGGTAGTGAAGAGCTATCACTGGATTAAAACCAGGCTGCACTGGAGCTCAGCAGCCTGCCTGTGCCCTCTGTAGCATGGCATACGCACTATCAGCCAATCTGAGCAGACAACTGCTAATAAAACCTGCTTCCTCTGGGAAGTCTGCTTTTGGGGTTGCTGGTGTGTTCCTCACTTCCTGCACAGCAGGAATTTTTTCTCCTCTACATTGTGTCTAGAGGTTTGTGATTTGGTTGGTCTTTCAATTTTTATTTGTTTTATTTTATGGGTAGGTGTGCTTTCCTGCACATATGTCTGTGCACTATCTGAGTGCTTGGTGCCTGCAGAGGCTAGAGAAGAACACTAGATCCTTGAAACTGGAGTTACAGATGGTTGTGAGTCACCATGTAGGTGTTGGGAATCCATTCTGGGTCCTCTGGAAGAGCAACCAGTGCTCTTAACCTCTGAGCCATCTCTCCAGCACCCAAGATTGGCATTTTTGGAAAAGATTCTGAGGTGAACTTTGTGCACATGTATTTTACAGTGAATGCTGCTCAAAAATATATCTTTAAAGGAGCACAGGGCAGGCAGATGGAGAAGGTCTTGAGTTAATGATCCAAGAACTAGACAGGCCTAGTGGGAGATTTCATATGAGTTGGAAACATACCCTTAGAAGAAATTGTGGCACTCAGTCTCTTGACTTTCTGTTTGGTGAAAGAACTTCTTCTTACATACTACACTACCCTTGCCATCTATGGTAACATGATAGACTAGGGTAGGACCTTTGCCAGAGCTGGCACCGAGGTGTTTGAACTTTTAGTCTCCAGATGTGTGAGCAAAATCAAACTCTTCCCTTTATAGCATTAGGATGCCTTAAATATTTTTGAAAAAATAGACTAGTATAGAAATAAAATGAGAGGAAAATCATATTTTTATTTGCTGTTGTGGTTAGTTCCAGGGAAATTTGGTCACAGGACATCCATTGTAATTCAGCTGGGTAGTTTTGTTTTTAGTTGGCATTTATTATGTAGATTGCCCATGCTTAACTGTGAAGGCACCTTTAATTCCATCACTCTTGAGGCAGAAGCAGGTGGGTTTCTGTGATTTCTAGACCAGCCAGGGTTGTATTGCGAGGCTGTCTCAAAAACAAATTTCTGTTCAGATCAGTGTGTGTGTGTGTGTGAGATGTTTGCATGACATATGTCTTAAATAATGAAGCATAAATTAAGAATATGCATTTTAACTCAGTGGTAGTGGCGCACACCTTTAATCCCCAAACTCAGGAGGCATAGGAAGGATGATCTCTGTGAGTTTGAGGCCACCCTTCTCTATACAATGAGTTTCAGGACAGCTAGTACTACACAGTGAAACTATCTCAGAAAACCAAAAAAGGAAAAAAAAATATGGGTTTTATACTAGAGGGACGCTCCATTTCTTAAATGGGGTTGGGTTTAGTGAAATAAAGGTCATGGTGAATCTCATGTCTTATACAAGCAATGGAAGTAGGTAGAAAGGAGAATAAAAGCTGTGCAGTTTCAGAATGGAAGGCACACTGCTTGCTTCGCATCACACTCACGCTGGGCTGCCATGGAGGAAAGGGTAGAGGGGGTTGAGGGATCCGATGGTAGAAGACCTTAGATGCCTCGTCTGAAAGAGTGCTGCTATTTAGGAAGTTGTATCCTTCAGGGAAGCAGTAAAGGTCAGGGTAGAGTGATAGTAACATCTCTCAACAATGCTTTGGAGAATTTTAACTGTCAGTAGTGTGCTCATTATAGTTTCTAAAATGAAAAGGAAGGAGGCAAAGGCCGGAGGATTGCAACTCTGAGACCACTTGGGCTATATAGCAAGACCCCATGTTCAAAAAAAAAATAAAAATAGGAAGTGCTTAAGGAAGGTAAGAAAAGAGTGATAAAGGATGGGTAGGGAATGGAGGAAGAGACTGTGTGTAGGTAGATTTTCCTATCCCACCATCCACTTCCCAAATAACCACAAAGAGACTTAATTATAAATGCTTGGCCAATACCTTAGGGTTGTTTTTAGATAGCTCTTATAACTTAAATTAACCCATTTGTATTAATCTATATGCCACTCCAAGACTTGTTAACTTCATTTACATAATTTCCATCCTGCTAGCTCTGCTACTTATGGTGTTCCCTCAGACTCTGCCCTTCTTCCCAGCATCCTCTTAGTCTATCTTGCCTAATCTTATCCTGCCTAGCTACAGGCCAATCAGCTTCTTTATTAAAGCAATCACAATGATGTATATTCACACAATGTAAAGGAATATTCCGCAAGAAGGAAGGAAAAGAAGAAATAGGTAGGTAGATAGATAGATGATAGATGATAGATAGATAGATGAAGAAATAAAAGGAAGAAGGAAGGAGAAACAAGAAAGATCAGTTAACAGAGAGGACCTTAAAATTAACTGATCTTAAGAGTAGGAACAAACAAAGCAGAAGGATATATTTAGGGAGGTGATGCTAAAGACAGGATTCGACTGTGGAGGAACTGGAGAGAACTACAGCTTCGGTTACAGATCCTTTGCGGCACGGAAGGTGTGGCGACAGGCCTGTGACATAGCTGGCCATACTGTGTCCATAGTCAGGAACCAGAGAGGTGAATACTGGTGTGCCACTCACTAATTAGTGGGTCTGAGAGCTTGGCACAGGGAACGATATTTCCCACATGCAGCTTGGGTCTTCTTTAATTTCTAAATCTCAATTGAACCTCTCTGGAGACTCCCTCAGAGACACACCCAGAGTTGTGTCTCCTAGGGGATTCTGAGTCCTGTCAAGTTCATGAACAATTGGAACAGAGAGTCACAGAGAACTAATAGAACCTAGATAAAAGGAAGAGTGGTCTCATGCATCAGCAGTGAGGCACTGATGTATCTAAATCAGAAGTCTATGGGAGACTTCAGAGAGGCCTTCCTGGAGAGAAAGGCATTATGACATAGAATGGGGATGGGGCAAGTGGAGCTGATCATTAAAGACGTGTGAATGAATTAAACAATTTGAAAGCACGCGTAAGATCTTCCAGAAACTTTGGCATGGCTTGGGTCCACTTAAGGAATAGCTGATAAGAACTATCAAAGGGTATACAATGTGTCCATGATGTGAGAAGAATGTCACTTCAGGCTGAGGAGCTTGGGATCTACCTTGAGGTCTTGGGATTTAAACTCTAAAAGGTAAGTGTTATAGTTATACAAAGAGAAAAGCATGGGACTACAGAGTCATGGTAGGGATTTTAAATCTTAAATAAAAACAGGCACTATTCAACAGAGCAGGAGTAAATAGAGGACTCATTATGGGTTGAGGAGGAAGGGGAGTGAGAAAGATGGTGTCCCAGACAGTGGCAGAGGTTCACCAAGCCATTCCTTTGGCTTTGTATAGAGTCAATGAATGATTCTTAATTCTTTGAATCTTGGTGAGTCCAGGTGGAAGTTTTTCAGTGTTGTGTAAATAAAATTGCCCGATGAGCTAGGGAAGTAAGGAGAGTGACCTTTACCACATTCTCTTTGATCTCTCATTGACTGGTTAAGAGATGTCAGAATGACCTCAAGGCCACATTTAGAAGATCCTTGAATGACTGTTACAGGTCTCCCTGGACAGGAATGCAAATAAGAAATGCACAATTTTGTGTGGATGTGTGTGCTAAAATTTTAAGATGATTGTTGGTGGTTGTTGTTGTGTCTTTTACTTAATTTGTTTGTATTGAGGTAGAATCTCACTATGCACCTAGCTTAAAATCCCAGACCTCCTGAATGCTGACTCCAGAGAGCTAGGGTTACAGGTGTGTGCTGACATACCCAGCTAGAATTCTTTCATTTCCAGCAATTTCTTTTAAAACAGATAGGTACCCTAGCTAAAAACAGCTGTTGATCAGATTTGCTGCTTGAGATGACACGTAGATGAATAATGTCCTTTGCCAAATTTTGGGGCATGCTAGAATGGCTTTTTTTGGCAGGAGGCAATTTTCAATTTATCCAATTCCTTTTTTATGTCAGTATTTTATCAAAAGTCTATGTAAATTATGGTTCTGTGTATGATTTTGAAACTCAGAATCATGGGAGTTTTAAACAAAAATTCATACTGGCATCATGAGAATGAGTGAAAATACCCTTCTGTCTGGGGCTCCATGAAGAGAGGGTCCCTTAGCCTACGCCTTGTAACATGAACACAGAAGAGAATGAAGCAAATGAAATAGCAGTGGACCCTGAAGTGAGGAAGAAACAGGAGGAATAGGAGGAAACCCACTGCGTTAGTTGCATTTCTTGGAACTCTGACAAATGCAACTTGAAGGAGAAGGGGTCTGTTCTTGCTCACAGTTCAAAGGTGCAGTGCAGCATGGGAGGGAAGCCTCAACAGCAGACGCTTGAGGTAGTTGGCCATCTTGTCCCCACTGTTTGGAACTGAGAGAGATGAGTGCTGGTACTCAGTTTGCTTTCTTCTTTGTATTCAGTCTGAGACCAGAACTCATGGGATGATGTGGTCATTTGAATATAATTGTCCTCCATAAGTTCATAGGGAAGGGCGCTATTAGGAGGCATGGCTTTGTTGGAGCACGTTTATCACTGTGGGGGGGGCTTTCAACTTTGAACTTTCAATTTTAAAACATTGTTGAGGCTGTGATAGACTATGGGGACTTTGAAGTTGTACTGAACGCATTTTGCATTGTGATATGGTTACAAGTTTATGGGAGACATAGGGAGTGAACTGTGGTAGTTTGAGTGTAATTGACCCACATAAGCTCATAGGACTAGGTACTATTAGGAGGTACAGCTTTGTTGGAGTGCTTGTGGCCTTGTTGGAGGAAGTGTTTCACTGTGGAGTGGGGCTTTGAGGTCTCATATTTGTTCCAGCCATGCCCAGTGTCTCAGTTCACTTTCTGCTGCCTGCAGGTCAAAGATGTAGTATTCTTTGCTTCTTCTCCAGGATCATGTCTGCCTGCATGCTGCCATGTCCCACCATGGTGATAATGGACTGAACCCCTGAAACTGTAAGTTGCCCAATTGAATATTTTCCTTATAAGAGTTACCGTGATCATAGTGTCTCTTCACAGCAATAGAAACCCTAAGACTGATGGTGACAGGGAAATTAGGATGGATTTTCCCATCTCAATTAACTTAATCAGGAAAATCCCACATGTACTTGCCCAGAGACATTTTCTTCTTCATGTCTCCAGAGACATCTCCTAGTTGTGGGAATCCTCTTTCCCTCTGGGCCTGTTGGCCACCAGGTCAAGAGGTGAAAGAGGCAGATGGGATGATAGAAAGTTTTGGTGGCCCGTGAACATGAACAGAGACAACCCTCCAGGAGACAGATTTTGGTGAATTAGTTTGATTTCATTCCAGAGTATGAGGTATAGATAAGATTGGAGAGCCTGCGAATAAACCCTAATTTGCATTAAATGGCACGCTTCTACCACAAGGCTTAGCATGTGGCAGTAGGGTCCTCTAATAGAGCCCCTAGGACACGTCTTCTCAGCAAGGATCTATGCCAAGGGTCAAGCTAAAGATGAAATACACATCTGGTTTTAGAGACAGCTTTTGAGATGAGGTCAGTCCTCCAGCTTCAGGGACATTCTCCAGATAAGGGCAGGTAGAGGCAAGAAGTTCTGCTGGTGGGAGGAAGTCTCTTTTGCTGAGCTTATTGAGATAAGCTTCTAGGCATTGGGGAGGTTGTGACCTCTGACCAGCTAACAATGTCATCTAACACCTGGTGATGATTCTAGACCTTGTCAAACTGTCAATCAATATCTATCATCACATTTACAGTAATGAGATGTCTCATAGAGTAAAGGGGGTTGAGACAATCCAAAGGACCCAGCAGTTAAAATCGTTGCAGAAGGTTAAAGCTCTTTGCTTTCTTGTCCAGAGATTGTGTGAATCAAGACTACATGCTCTTTGTTCCGTTGCTGTTTGATTACTAAAAATGCTCCTTTCATTTGCAAACACAGCTTGTTTTAGACGATGAGCTATGTGGTCATTTTAGTCATCACAAATATATTGAGATTGGGTCCACTGTGACAAAAGCCATTATCTGTAGATAGAGACCTTCATGTTCATGGATGAAGCAGTGGCATGGGGGATTATCTTCCAAAACCTAGTGGCAGGGAGAATTGAAGTGACTGTTGAGGTCCTAAGGGCGGGTCTTATGTTTACTGGGGCTGCTTTTTTCTTTGTTTGTTTGTTTTTGTTCAAGTGAGGAAAACCCTTCCTTTCATGCTTAGAAGGAAAGAAAAGTGTCCATCAAGAAATGAGGCCATGAAGAGCTCCTCCATTTATTCTGTGTGATATAAAATGAGTCAAGAGTAATTATTCTATCTGGTATAAACCACTGTATTCCTTTCTGCCACTCAAAATCACAAAGGCTGGTTTCAGGTTGAGTCTTGGGCAGTATCTCTCTAAAGGGATAGAATAAAAGCAACTCCGCAACCCCACTCATGGTCCACAAGCTGTCTTTGACCCCATCATCTATGTGCTTTGAAATGCTCTGCTGGTGTTTTTGTGGGCTATCAAATCATGGTCTAGGAAGGTAATATCTTTAATTTAGTCTTTGATGTATAAACAAGAATGTGTTTATTAACCAGTGCATCTTCTTTCTTGGGTACCCTACTTGATATTTGTTTTTTGGGGTTTTTTCTTTTTGCTTCATATTAATACCCAGAAGTCTGTGAATCTACACAATTCACTGTGGAAGTAAAAATAACATTATCAATAAAAACCCAGTGTGTGAAGTGCTTGATCAGCAAGTGTAAGGACCAGATTTTAAATCCATAGAACCCATGTAACGCTGGGCATGATACCACATGTCTGCAATTCCACTTCTCCTCTGGAGAGATAGGAGGTGCAGACAAGAGAATGCCTAAAAAGTTGTGGAGCAACCAGCCTGGTGTGTAGCAGTATACAACAAGAGACCCTGTCTCAAACAAGATGGAAAGTGAAGACCAATTCCTGAGGTTATCCTATGACCTCTAAACCACACATGAACACACACATGAATGCACATGGATTTACATACACATTAAGACTCGCATGAATACGCACACATTTTTTTAAAGGAAGAAAGAAAATTAGAGGCTGTAGAGATGTCTCAGCAGTTAAGAGCCCAAACTGCTCTCATAGAAGACAAAGTTTGGTTCCTTGTACCCACCAGACATAGCACAACCACCTGTAACTCCTGGTGTTCTAAAATAATTTTTTTCTCACCTCTGCAGGTGCTGTACTCAGTGTACACATAGTCCCCACTTCCCCACACACATAAATGAAAGGAAAAGAAATCTTTAAGAAAGAAGAGTCACCCGTCCATTCTTCCAGTGCTGAATAATCAGGATTAACTTTATATAAAATAGGGTCAGAAAGAAAGCAGTAAGACAAAGCCAGGCTCAGCACAGTTGGCATTCTTGTCTGTATGAGGAACGTGACCCTCATTTTCATTCCTTCATACATCTCTGATTGAATATTTTGTTTAGCAGAAGACTTTATTGCAAAAGATCTATTTTTTAATGAAAGAAGCCATCTTATTATGGAGAAAAATAAAACTACTTTGAAACAAATTAATTTTATTTTTAGCTTTGTAAAGGAACGCAGCTTGTGTTGGTGATGAGCTCATGGGCCAAGCCTGAACTGGCTCGCTGGTTCTTGGATAATAGCCATCTCAGAGACTTAGCTGCAAAGTTGAAGTCCACATCTCATTATAAAAAGGGACATGCTTCCTCTAAAGATCTGTTCTGCTAAAGTTAATACTTTTAGCTCAAGAGAAGCCACTTGTCAGAGGAGCATCAACAATAATAATGATTTCCCTAAAGTAGTAACATTCATTATAAATGACCACACCTCATCCCCTTTATGAGAATGACTGCCGTCTTAAAAATACTTTAGCTTAACTATGTGACTATCTTACTTAAACCATACTTGAATTGGACTTTGCAAGCTCTGTTTCCTCATGTCTCTGAAAATTTAGACATGTTAGAGAATATTGATGTATCTCCCCATAGAGACAAGAAAAGCTAAGCTTCAGGAAGCTTTATTAGAGTAACAGGTTGAATATCACTAGTTTGCACGTCAGTGGAACTCACCTGGATTATACTGGGAGGATATACAGATGGGAGACCCTGGGCAATGACAAACATAGAAGTCTTGACTGTACCGGAGATCTGGGGATGGGCTGTAGGATTCTGTAGTAAAGCATCACGTTCCAGGATGAGGGAGGAACTCTGCTTAGTTAGTATCAGGCTTTATTGTTCTGTTGCTTCTAGAATTTTCATGTAAGCCGCATTAGCTGGCTGTGCTTAGGGAGATTTGCTGTGGCCAGAGTCCACACTGTCTTTCAGTCTCATCTGTTCACAGAATGGCAGCACCCAGACTCCAGAGAAAACAAGATGGGCAACAGTCTTAATGTTGGCTTCTATTCCTCTTTATAGACGATTATTACATGAGTACTGTAAATTGTATTTCTATAGGTATTTTAGATTTATGTGCCTCTTGACTATTTAGACCTATGATCTATTTCTTCTAACTGGATTTCATTAACTATCTCTCCCAAAATAATTTTATTTATTTATTTACTTATTTATTTGTGTGTGTGTGTGTGTGTGTGTGTGTGTGTGTGTGTAGTATGTAGTGTGTGTGTAGTATGTAGTGTGTGTTGTGATCGTGGCAATATTTCCATTTATCATGTAGATGGAAGTCAGGCCATCAGGCTTGATGGCAAGTACCTTTACCCACTCAGCCCAAGACATTTTATTTATTGCTGTTCATGACTTAATGTGCTTTAGGAATTTTAGCTTTTAAATGATGTCAAGAAGAATCTTCCAGGGGGGCTTCTTATTTTCTCCACCTCTTCTTATTGACTACAGTTCTGTGGGTTAGTTCTAATAACCATTATTTCAGAACAACAACCCAAAAGAAAAATTGTACTTCTTTTAATTTTTATTTTTTAAATTAGCAGAGAAGGTATAAGATCTCATACAGTATTTTCAGGCAAAGTATGTTTTGGTACATTCCTCTTTCCCCTCATCTGCTCCAACCCTGACATCCATGGCTCTCTCTCTGAGCCCCCCTTCAGTCTCCTTTTCACCTTCATGTAATTATTAGAGATCTGTTGGTTTTATGAACATGAGAGACCACAGACAGCACAGTTGAACTAGCAGGGATGCTCAGTAGACTTGGTGCATCTCAATGTACAGAAATAATCATCATTTATGATTAAGTAGAGAACACTACAGATGAGCAAACGTGCCTTCCACAATAAGAAGAATAAATATACATTTTAATTTGAGAATGTATTATATTATTAGTATAATAAAGTTACATTTACGAATATGTAATACTTAGAACTTACTCAAAGACTTTAGGCAAAGTAACAAAGCTTTGTTAAAGCACATGAATCATAACCTAGTACACAGAAGCCTAAATTAAGCTTCTGCACTTGAAGTCTTGATACCAAATATACCTAATAGACAACTCCACAAGGCTATTCATCTCTATTAAAAAAAATAGGAGGAATTCCAAGAATGCGGCAGGTCACACCTGTACTGCCCCAAACTGGGTGGTTAAGGCATGGAGAATGCTATCTTGGGCTATATAGGAAGACCATCACAAAAAATTAATTAGATGTTGATTGGAGGAGGTCAGAGAGAAATCTGCATGAAATTATATTGAAAATATTATTAAAGGATGGGGCCAGCGAGGTGGCTCAGTGTGTAAAGGTGCCTATGACAGAGCCTGAGTTCACTCCCTAGTGGTGAAAGGATTGAACAGACACCTGAGTGTTGTCTTTGGATCTCCACATGTGTGCGAAGCAACACACACACAAATTAAATTAAAATAATAGTTACAATAGTCATATTAAAGAATAAAGAACTTAACAGTAACTTTTACAATTTGACATTAAAAAAGTGCACAGACAGGACTTACTTATCCTTAATATGAAGACATGTTTTTGTATATGAACTACCAGAGCATAGGGTGTGCATGAATGATCAAAAAGAATAGAACAGAGCACTCAGGAATCAAGGACAGACAGTCATATTGGGCATTTACTATGGCAAGAGTGGTATTACATAGGATAGACTTCGCGCTTTCTACATTATATGTGAACACTGGCTGTTTCTATTGCTCACACATCCTTCTTGTACTATTCATCATAATGAATTCCAGATGAATAGATAATTAATTATTGTGGGAAACTGAAGAATACTGTTGTGGCCCTAAGGAAGAGCCAGTTTTCCTAACTGGATACATGCATGCATGCACACATATCCCCTTTGAGTGATGGAGATGCGCTGTGTGCACATCTTTGAGACCCACAGTGAGGAATCCCAGGTCCCAGGCTGCACATGACCTTTATGACATAGCTAACTGGGTACTGCCTAGTAACTCTCAGGTCAAAATAATTTTCAAAGCATGATCTGCTCAAACATGGGCAAAGAAAAATACTCACAAATGCTGGGTATTTGGAGCAACTGAGATCCTGGGAAGTAGAATGCTTCCATCATTCCAACAGGAAGATCCCTAATTCGAGTTAGCATGAAGACAGATAACATAAATGGCTATGACGTACACATGGCGTCAGCATGATTTGTTGTGTTTATTGTGTCCCATACTCTGAGTGGTGAAAAGCTGGGGAAAGCAACTTGGGACAAAGGCAGAGGCCAACACCTTTCCCCATCCTTGGCTCTCAGAAGGAACTGCTTCAGACATGTGAAATAAAATCAATGGAAGGCCCTACATTCTAGTCATCCTCAGGGTGGACAGCACCAGGGGAGGACACAGGGAGCTGAGAGAAGCCTGCACAGGATGCCTAAGAGTTGGTTCTTAACATGGGCAACAGGTGCAGGTGTGTATTGTTGGACTGCAAAGCTGTGAATGGGGAGTTGAAGGACGACAGACAGGGAAATGTGACTGCCATTGATAGTTCAGTGAAAAAGGCAAGAATCACCCTGGAGTTCTGCTTCAGAACATGAGACAGTCAGGTAGCAAGGAAGAGTCATGGTTAAACACTGAGAATCAGTGAGCCTCCTAGGAAGGGGACTTCATACACTGGAAACATATGGACTTGTGAAAACATCACAGGGTTCTCTTCCTTTCTGGTGTTTTTTTTTTTTATTTATGTCCTTTCATCTGAGGGGCCTCTCTGCTACACAACAGTGTAGATGTGTCAGTGAATCTGAAGAAGGTTTAAGTCATGGAATCAGACACTGTGTTGCATTACACAACACCGTAGATGTGCCTCTGTCAGTGAATCTGAAGCAGGTTTGAGTCATGGAATCAGACACTGCATTGTGCATGTAGGGAAGAACTATTTTGTTACCTGATGAAAAAATTGGAAAATATGGTTTGTGTGCACATGTATGTGCAGGAGCACGCCTGTGTGTGTACAGGGGCATGTGAAGGCCAGAAATAAATGCTTCCTCATTTACTCCCACGTTAATTTTGAGATAGAGTCTCTCACTGAACTTGGGGTTAGTTCACTGATTCAGCTATGCTGGCTGGCCAAGCCTCTTGAAAGAATACCCTGTGAATCACATGCAGCATGTGATTCAACTAAAAAGTCATTGCTATGCAATTTGATGATGTTTATTATTGTAATAATAATAGATTAATGTGATTATTGCTAAACTTACAAAATCACAAAATGATAATAGAAGAAAATTCTAGATTTACATAATACTTGAAAATTGCATGTTTTACAAATAATCACCTTGTATTATTTCAAATGAATAAAGATATTGAAAAATACATACTAAATGTAGTGAGTAGTAAAAAGAAGCTAAGAACTTTTATTTAGAAAATGAAGTAGCATGCTACAGAATAAAAGAAAATTTTCATTAAACATAAAAAAAAGAATACCCTGTGTCAGCTGCTCCAGTGTTGGGGTTGCAGAATAAGCCTGTGGTCTGATCAAGGGCTGGAGTGGGTACAAACCAGCTTGGATAGGAAGGTCAGGAGAAAGGTCATTGTAGTCTGAGCTCTGTCAGAGGACCGAAGTGAGAGCAAGGTAGTCTAGTCTCTCCATGATGGAAATCCAAAGACAATGGCAAACCCAATTTAATGGTATTATGGTTAGTTTTTAAATGTTCCAAGAATAACATGTAGAAATTGTTTCCATAACACAAATGCAATCAAGCTAATAGTTGGGGTAGGTCTAGGTTAGGAGGGCAAAGTCTACACCATGGTGGGATGTGAGTGGTAGCTCTCTGCAGAGGAGGTCTGGCAGAGATTAAGAGCATGCTTCATGGGTGAGATATATACCATCCCACATGGGAACCATACTTACAGTGTTCATATTTGTTCTAATGCTCTTCAGCTGCCATATTGACATTCATAGCATCTTTAAACAAAGGCTCTTGCATTTTCATTTTTTTTGTGTGTGGGGGGAAGGGCTGTGAATTGAAGTCTGTAGCTTGTCCTTAATAAAAAGTAGTAGCGCACAAATGTTTCTGTGTGCAGAGCTCTTGGGTACTCCTTTGGCCTTCATTTGGGGTATGTTTTCTTACAAAGAATGAGCATGAAGTAAGAAGTGAGCCTGGGATAATCCTTCTGAAGAGATCAATCCAGAAAGAAGGAGAGAGATGCCCAGCAGGAGAGCCAAGCCATAGATGGCTTCCATTCCTTGGGACCTAAGACCAGGCGTCATTTTGGAATCATAAGGGAGACTATCATGGCTCCCCAGCTCGGCCCTTTACCACACAAAGGCAGAGAGCAAATCTTGCCTTCATCTTCAGTGTTTTACACCAAATTTCCATGGAGGTCTCCAGCAACCAAATGAAGGAGAAAGCTTCCACCCACTACCCCAGAGGACAGACACATACATCCTCAGCATCAGGAGAATCCTCCCCTACCTCATTATTTTATTTATAACTCAAGAACATGTTCTGCTTAGTATTTTATATTCTGATTGTTAAGATTAACATTCCTTCTTGAGGTAGATTAATTAGATGCCTTGAGGGAAGAAAGAATGAATGTACTTGAATCTCTCCCCTGGAGGCTAGAAGTCAGTTTTACAGAGATACATAATTATTTTAAAGCTCTAATTATTCGTGGCAATAAAATTTTATAAATGACTGCATTTCCTTTCTCCTCCTTCCTGGAGTCACAGAAGATGGGGCAAGACCCCACCCCTTGGCCATGGAAGGCTAAAGGTCTTAAGGTCACCAAAGGAGAACAGTCACTATATCAGGTCCTTGGCAGGTTTCATCTGGTAGACTGGGGGAAATGTGGTACTGGATCATTCTAAGACATAACCCCTCACCTCTTTGGTGGGTCTATCTACAATTGCAGTTATATTTCATCTTCTTAGAGGTTTGCTAAATGTAGCTCCAAGAAGCTTTCTCTGGTCGAGTGTTGCTTGAGCCATTATCATCCATTTTTCAATAAAGCTGTGGGTGGAAGTGCCATTGATTCCTTTTTTTCACCAGGAAGGAATATTAGCTTTTTATCCTCATCATATTATCTCCCAGCTTGACTGATAAAACTGTCACACGGAGGGAAAGGTCAGGAATTATCGAGTGGGTGTTCATTTAATTCATCGCCTCACCCCCTCCTTGCAACAACTGTAGTGGGGCTGTAACAGAAAACTGTGTTTATGTGATGAGAACAGACAAGAGATAGATGGGCGAAGTCCTTGCATAGATTAATAACTTCCGGGCATAGCCTGGAGACACCTGAGAGTTCTCAAGTGTCTTCATTTATAACTCACGGTTCGCCTTATTTCAGTTCCTTACTTTGATAGAAAGGGTTCTCCAGTGACAGTCAGAATAGTGTGAGGTTGCTTTCATGGCTAAAGATTCCCAGCCATGGGAGGGCGAGGGCAACTACGAAGAGACAGATGGCTCCTGTGGCAGAAGAAAGATGTTGCCGTTCTTAATATTCAGTGTACTCAATGAGGCCGTAATTACTGTGAATTACTTCTAATTATATTTACTTTTCCATGCAATGTTAATTAATGCAGTGATGAAGAAGATCAAAACAGAAAAGGTACGTTAGACCCTCTATAGGAAAGCAAACCTTCAACAGGGGCAACAAAGATAATTAGCCAAACCCAGGACCTCTGCATTTCTTTAGTGCTTTCTGTGACTTTTATCTTTTCCTCTATTCGTTAGATGTTCTGATGGTCTAGATAATGTGGTACCTTACGGATATCAGTCTCATTCCCTAATCCAGGCCACAGTCTTACCCAATACTGGGGAGAGAGCATCTCCTTAGGCACCAAGATCTAGATTATGAGTCTCCCAATGGCCACCTCAAAAGGAATAGTTTATGCAAAATGACTTCTCTGCAATTCACTATTATACAGAAAAAGAGGAGGAAGAGAGGTGATTACTCTAAAAAGTGTCGGTGTCTTGGGCTAAAAACTTAGAACTCATCCTTGCTTCTGTCTTGCTTTCTACCATTGACAATCAGTTTGGTCAGTAAAATGACACACCATTTATATACACTAAATGTTTCTTTGTGTCTGCCATCCATTGGTTTTGTTGCTGCTGCTGTTAGTGGTGGTGCTGGTGTATGTGTGTGTGTGTGGTGTGTGCACTAGAGTGTGTGCCATTTCCTTAGACTAGACAATTACCACATCTGATCTGAACTGTTTAAATGGCTTCCTTACTGCTTTTTTCTTCCTCTAGCCTGGTGCCCCTTTTCTATAAATTGCTTACTTCATCAAGACTGCATTCCTCTTATATGATCCAAGCTGTTATCCACTCACTGTAAATGCAAGTATTTTGGTTAAAATATCCATGATTTTTCATCATATGTAAAACTTTTCACAATGCTAACATTTCATTTCTTTCCACTTAATTAGCCTTGTTTGGCCCACGGACTCCTCGGCATGAGCCCGTCCTTGGACTTTGGAGTCATTCTGAAGTAAAGTTATTCTTTACTCTTTTAGCTGGCTTAGTCCTTTTCTATTTCTCCATTAAATCCTTCTTCTTCTTCTTCTTCTTCTTCTTCTTCTTCTTCTTCTTCTTCTTCTTCTTCTTCTTCTTCTTCTTCCTCTTCTTCTTCCTCTTCTTCTTCTTCTTCTTCTTCTTCTTCTTCTTCTCCTTCTCCTTCTCCTCCTCCTCCTTCTTCTTCCTCCTCCTCCAACCCCTTTTCCTCCTCCACCTCTTCCTCCTTTTCCTTCCTTCTTCTCTTCTTACTCCTCTCCTCTCCATCTCCTTCATCTTCCTTTCCTCCCTTTTCCTTCCTTCTTCTCCTTCTCCTCTCCTCCCCCACTGTTTCCTCTTCTTCTAGATAAATTCTCTCTATTATGTAGTTCTGGCTGTCCTGGAATCTGCTATGCAGAACAGGCTGGTCTCAGACTCACAGAGAACCATCTAACCCTGGCTCCCAAGTGCTGGGATTAAAGGTGTACTACCATGCCCAGTCTCTCTTCTCTTTTTAATCTTTGCTTATCTTCACAATTTAACAAGTTGCTGTTATGATGATTATTAAGTTATATTGGATGCGTTTTATGGATTTCCTTTTATAAAGGACATCTCTGGATGGGAAAGACTTTCTGTATCAACTTTGTATTCTATGACTGGGACAATGTTGGGTGTAGGACATGTGTATGTATGTATGTATATATATAATATATGCATATCACAAAGTGATTAACATTTGATAAGAGCAGTTATACAAGCTTTGTAGCTTACAGTCCACAATAGACATTTAATGATATCAATCTTTCTTTCCCTCTTTTTCCATTTTTTAATGTCAGAACCCAGACCCTTTAGCAAATCACCTTCTCTTACAGTTCCCACAAGAACCAGTGCCCCTCCAACCCACTTTTGATTTCCTAGAAAATGGACTTTCCAGTGAGCAAGACTCTAAAGGGCCCAAACAGGAAAGGGCAGCAGATCAGAACCAGTAACCCTATTGGATCACACACTGACTAGGGATGTTGTTCTTTTTACTCAGGAATGTCCTTGAGACTTCTCCAACTCCTGCCTTTGCTAAGACCCATTAGGGGATGCCAGCTGACCTTGGACTGTTTCTTCAGAGTATAACACCCTCCTCCTGACTCTCTCACAGTGTGCCCTAAAAGAATAGGTTTCTGGACTTGATGGCACTCTATTTCAGATATTGTTGCTTCAATAGATAATAAACCACTTGCCTGGAGGCAGATTCATATCTGTTTATTTAGTGACCCCTCTTCTTCTCTAAAACTTAACAGCTAATAGTGTGTGTGTGTGTATGTATGTATATGTATGAGTGTGTGTGAGTATGTGTAGGTGAATGTGTGTGTATGTATTTGTGAGTGTTTGTATGTGTGTGTGAATGTGTGTGTATGTATGTGTGTATTTGTGTGTGTGTGTTTATATGTGTGTGTGTGTCTGTGTAATGGAAATGTTGGAAAATGTATGCTCTGGTGAAACTGAGTAAAGGATAATTTCTATGACAAATCATAGCTCAGTTGGTCCACTGAAGGCAGCAGAAGTCAAGGGAATGATCCTGAAGAGTCAAAGCTATGTGTGTCTGTCTCCATCCACATCCTTCACCTTGTACTTTGACAAGCCCACTGGAACCCATGAAAAGAGCCTTCTTGAATCTGCTTTCTGTTTCTGGGTGGTTTCCCCTCCTCTTCCAGTCAGGGGATTTCAGATAGAACTGTCAATAAAGCCTCCTTTCTGTAGGACAAGCCTGGTTACCCTGAAGTGTCATCACCTCCTTGTCTCTGTGCTCTCTCCCCTCCAAACTGTTCTGTGATCTATGACATAAGCTTTCTCCTCAAGTGATTTAGGGATTCCTGAAATAAGACCTCAAGGGTCACCTACCCCTGTGCTTTAGTGCCCTGCACAATGTAGGTATTCAGTATACTTGCAAGAGTTAACATCATGGATATGCCACTGAAGGAGGGCTCTCCCGATTTATTTCTTCTGGTGTATGTGTTTGTGCATATGTGTGTGCACACACACATGTTTTTGCTTGTGTATGAGGAGTACATGTGCACAAGTATGCACATGCTTATGGAGGCCCTGTGCTGATGTTGGGATGATGTGGGATTCCCCTCTATATGCTGTGAATATGTTTTATTACCATTGATTAATAAAGAAGCTGCTTCAGCCTATGGCAGGGCAGAATATAGCTGGACAGCAAGTCCAAACAAAGATACAGATAGAAAGAAGGCAGAATCAAAGAAATGCTATGCAGCTGCCAAAGGAGAACTACCAGAACCTTACTGGCACGCCACAGCCTTGTGGTGATACACAGACTAATAGAAATGGGTTAATCTAAAATGTAAGAGCTAGCTAGAGATATGCCTAAGCCAACGTTGGTCAAACAGAATTTTAATTAATATCATTTATGTGTGATTATTTGGGTCTGGGCATCTGGGAAACAAACGAGCAGTCCCCACTTACAGTGGGAAATCATCCTCGATTGACCTTCCACTTTATTCGCTGAATGGCAATCAGACTTGGAGATCTTGCCTTGCTCTGGGAAATTCCCTGATCTCACTTCCAAGGCTGGGATTATAGATGGGCTGTTAAGCACAGCTGCCATTCACTTGGCATTCTGGGCATCTGAACTCCTGTCCTGATGTTTATATGGCCTAATTGCTGAGCTATCACAGCCCCTCCCCTGACTTTAATAGGTGTTCTTAGTAGACCATATTTCCCTAGCTACCCCAGAACAGCCAGAAATCACTTGCATTTTGTCCTTTGAATAGTCCTTTGCCTGTTGTCCAGGAGAAATTGGAGGAGGCAGAATCGGTGAATATCATCAATATTTGGCTTTAGAGAGAAGGAAGATATGAAAGGGTTAATCTGGAAGGACTCAGAGATACAAGCCTTGGCCACAGCTCTCCCCAGCTACCTGCAAGCCTTTCCATCATCCCTCTCCTCCTGTTCTCTCATTAAAACCTGCAAAGATTACCGGAAGTTAAACAGCACTTGGCTGACACTCCACTTTCGCCCTTTGAAAAAGATCCCCAAGTTCTAATTATCTATCGCCTTCCTGTGGGTCAGAGTTCACCTGTCTGCTGGGAACAGCCTGTCCACTAATCTCTTAGACGCCCCCAACGCCAGGCTTTCTTCTTGTTTTCAGAGTGCTGCAACACTTAAGAAAACTTCTCTGGCTTAAAAGGTTTACAATGCGTCAAGATGGCAGGCTAAAAATAACTGAAATGCCCCTGCCGTCCCAGTTATTAAATGATGGCCTGGCAGTTAAAACCTGCAGGCAGTGCCTCAGGCAGACCGAGCCAAGCACCTCATCATTATCCCTCCTGGAAACCCTTGGCTGGCTGAATCTGCAGCCATTAGCTAGAATGGAAAGGTTTTGACCTGTCATTTAAGCAAGAAAAGTCAAGCAAACCAAGTTCTTCATCACAGGGGCTTTTTATTTTTTTTAACTGTTAGGAGAAATCATGGCTGCTTTCATTTGTGAAGGGGCGCTGGGGGAGCGTCTCACAGCTTCCCCGAGGTTTGCTCCTTCCCTCTACTTTGCACAGGCTGTTTGAGAAGTTCTGCCTATACTTTAGAACACCATAGCAGCTCCCAGTGCTGTGATGGCTGTCACTGCTGTGGGCGGGACCACGGAAGTGGGACAACCTCTCTTGTCAGGGAGGGAGGAGGCCAGTCCTGTCTTGTGTTTGGGTGTGTCTGTGCATGCATGCATTTGTATTCTCCTGTGTTTGGAAGTGCATAGGTGTTTGCCGATTAGTGTAAAGGCCAAAGATTCACTTCAGCTATTATTCCTCTGGATGCCTTCGACTTCGGCTTGTGAGACAGTGTAACTGGAGGTTTCTCTCCCACCTGCCAGTCCCTGAATAATCACTCTGAGACATAATATTAATTATGAACTATTTGGCCTGTTTGGTCAGGCCTGTGGCTTGTTACTTCACAACTTGCTTCTCTGACAGATGCTGCATCTTCCTGACTCTGCCCCCCGCCCCTCTCTTTCTCTGCCTGGCTTTCCTGCCTAGCTATGTTCTGCCCTGCCACAAGCTAAAGCTGCTTCTTTATTAGCCAATGGTAATAAAACATTCACAGCCTACAGAGGGGAATCCCACATCAAGATCAAGACAGAGCCACCCTTTGTTTTATTAGAATTTTTTTCACGCAGTGAATTATTTTTATTGAGCTCTACATTTTTCTCTGCTCCCCTCCCTGTCTCTCCCCTCCCCCATTCAACCCTCCCCCCAGGTCCCTATGCTCCCCATTTACTCGGGAGATCTTGTCTTTTTCTACTTTCCATGTAGATTAGATCTATGTAAGTCTCTCTTAGCGTCCTCATTGTTTTCTAACTTCTCTGGGATTGTGGTTTCTTTGCTTTATGTTTAAAAACCACCTATGAGTGAGTACATGTGATAATTGTCTTTTGGGGTCTGGGTTACCTCACTCAAAATAATGTTTTCTAGCCCCATCCATTTTCCTGCAAAATTCAAGATGTCGTTATTTTTTCTGCTGTGTAGTTCTCCATTGTGTAAATGGACCACATTTTCCTTATCCATTCTTTGGCTGAGGGGCATTTAGGTTGTTTCCAGGTTCTGGCTATGCCAAACAAAGCTGCTATGAATTTTTATCATATTTTTTCTTCTTCCAACTCCTTCCATATCCTCCCACATCCCTACCCAACTTTATTATTCTCTCTCTCTCTCCCTTCCCCTCCCTCCCTCTTTTCAAAAAAAGCAAGAAAAAAATCTCAAAGACCTGAAAATGAAAAGCAAAGCAAACAGGCAACAGAGCAAAAGGACAAACAAAATAAATACCAAAACAAAGCAAAATTAAACAAAAAGTTCACAAAAATACCATTGAGTTTGTCCTGTGTGGGCCAACTACTCCTACCCAGTTATGCAGCCTCGAAGAAAACTGATCTCCCTTTGCCAGCAGGTATTAGTTGCAGACGATTAGGGTCAGGGCCTTTTGTCCACTTCTCCGTCTCAGGGCTGGGACCTCACCTGCCTTGAAGCTGTTGCAGGTTTTGTGCATGCTGCCACAGTCTCTGTGAGTTCCTATGTTCATCGGGCTGTTACTTCTGAAAGATAATGTTTCCTTGGAGTCATCCCTCATCTGTGGTTCCTATCGTCTTTCTGCTCCTCTTCTGCATAGATCCCTGAGCCTTGAGGGGAGGCGTTAGGTGAAGACATCCCATTTAGTGACATACTTACATCTCATTTAGTGACATACTGCTATACTTACAGATCAGTGCCTTGTTCAACCCACATCAGAGAAGTTTCCTCTTGCTTGGTGGTAAGTAACACAGACACCCACAAGTGGCCAATGTGTAGACAGTGACAGACAGTCTCTTACTAGCCTGGAACTCACCTCTGCCCTCTTCACCCTGGGACTTCAGGTGCACCACCATGCCTGGCTTTTCTATATGAGTATAGAACTCAGGTCCTCTTGCTGGCACAACAAATGCTTTACTCAATGTTTAATTAACTGAGTCATTCCCTTAGCTCCTGCTTACTAGAGAAGGAGAGATAATTGTCTGTACCTCATGGCTGGACTGTGCAAAAAATCAGTCAGATAGCATATGTGCAGATATATGAGTGCCTGGGAGATGGAAAATATGTTTCTTATATTACTACAATACTATTTCTTATAATTGTACTCACATTATAATTTATTTGTATATATTCCTTCTGACTGTTCTATGGATAGATACCCCAAGAATATCAAGTCATCCTCATCTCTAAACACAAGGGAATCACATGTGGGTCATAAGAAGACCTGGCCTGACATCTTCATCTTAGAAAGAAAAACAGAGGCCACCTATCGGGAAAAGTTTTGTCCAAAATTAGATTCTGGCCTTCCATGTCTTGTCAGACTTCCCTGGGTGTGAGAGTGGTGCTTGAGCACGGACCATAGGCCAGTGGGGAAGCTTTCTGGTGGGGGATTTGGACAGTGATAGGGTTTGGCAAAGAAGAGACAGACAGACTGAGACGATAGAGAGAGAGTTTGAATACTATTCCCAAGAAGCACATTAGCCATAATCTAAGTGTTGTGGGGCCAAACTTTCCAGAGTCTGGGAGACTGCTATAAACTCTTCTACCTCAATAATTCCTTTCAACCCTCAGAAAATGAGGCAGAAGTTATCCTGAGCAGTGACACCTGAAGCTGACCTCTGTCTCCACACTGTCTAGTAGACTGTGCACCTATAAACTCATAAACATACTCATATCTATAAAGTTTTCATTCTTTTGGGGACAATGCTTCTTACTACATAGTCCAGGTTGGCCTCCAACTCCAGATCCTCCTAACTCTACTGAGCCCGGGATTACGGCAATGTGCCATCATGCCCAAGCAATTCTAGTCTTCTCTTTCTTGTTGTGATACAGAACGTGATGGATGGTTAATGTTCAAGAGCTACTCTCTTTAAACACCCTTCTTTAATGCCATACTGAAAGCTGCAAGGGAAAGTGACCTCCCAGGTCATAGAAACAAAGAGCCCTGTGGCTTCTTGGCAGGATCACCAAGTAACCACTCTCATCTCAGCAAACTAGCCTCACTTGGAGACTCCAAACTCCAGTGTTTCAGTAGAAGCAATGGTTGTCATAGTAGCCATAACCAAATTTATTTACCATTGGATTCCATGTTAGTTTGCTCAGTTTTTAAAAGCAGTTTTAGATTTCCGATTTTGGACAAGACGGAATAACAAGGATTGGGTTTCCTATCTTGTGTGAAACAACCAACAAATGACAAAATACACATTTTCAAGTTTCTAGATACTAAACAATGGGAGACAGTGATCCCATGGGGCAAAATAATAATTCTCAGCAAAGAAAAAGTATGAGGAAACTTACTTCAATATAAAGAAGATACCCTCAAAAATTCACAGCTATCATCATACTTAACAGTACAAGACACAAAATGTCCCCCATGGGCAGGTCCAAGACAAGGCCATCTGCTCTCAACATTCTCATTCAGTATTATGCTCCAGATCCTAGACAGTGTGATATAATTTCACTGGTTAGCAAAGGAAAATAAACAGAAAATGTTGTAATGGGAAAGGAAGAAAGAAAACTTCACTGAATTTTATTGTTGTTTTTGTTGTATTTCTCCAGCATGTGTGCATGCGTGTATGTGTGTGTGTGTGTGTGTGTGTGCACATACAAAGTTTCCTGAGGAGACAGGACATAAATACATACCTTTCTACTCCAGATAGTGAACCCACAGATAATAATTCTACCAAAGTCCAATTTGGTGAAGTAATGAGTTCTTTAGGGGACAACTCAAGCTCTCTAGGTGAGGGGTCACTTAGAAGAGCAAGAGCAGCACAATGTTGCCATGCCACCCAAAAGCCTTCCGCTACCCAGCTGGCAGATCATGGAAGCTTCAACCCCAGAGCTCTCTGTACAATTTGCAGGCAGCTCAAAGAGTTCTAGCATCCCTCTGGATAGCCTTGTCGATCGGAGACAACTCTCACCCCTACCAGGCAGCCAGTTGAAGCTTCTGTCACCTAGTGCGGACGGTCCTTCTCACTCATGCACATTTCAGTTCTCTTAGATATGTGATGTTTGTTTACTCTGAGATTCATGAACCTCTCCACCCGCAGCCTTTTGGAGGGAATGTTTCAATTCAGAGAAAAGGACTCTGCAACAGGACGATTGTGAGTGTGGGCAAAGATGGCATTGTGTTGGTGAGACAGCTTTTAGGAGTACTTCTCTCTTTCCATCACGAATTCCAGAAATCGAGCTCAAGTCATCAGGCTTTCAGTGCGAGTACTTGGGCCCACTGAGACATCTCATCTGGGTCTTTATTTGCATGCAACATGATACCTATGTAGCAAACCCAACAGAATACACAGAAAAATGACAGTGAAACTGATAAATGCAGTAATATTGCAAGATGCAGGACCATGTAAAATGGTATTTTGTACTCTAGAAATTTATAATGTAATTCAAATAAGAATAGTATCATTTGCAATGGTATCACAAATACCAGGTACTTAAGCATAGATGCTACAAAAAATGTGAATGGCTTAGATACCGAAAGCTAGAAAACATGACTGCACTAAAATCATAAAAGATATAAAACTTGGCAAATTTAGTTGTTTTCTCCAACTGTACTTACTATTCAAGCACCTGATGCATGGTGACCAGGCTGTTGCTAAAAATCTCATGTTGATGGCCACTTTCTAGAGAACCTAGATATAAGATAGGAGAAGACAGCTCTCAGAATGCTTCTATTAACTCTTGATGTCATCTATTTAATAACATTTCTTTAAAACTCTTATGGTTAAAATCATTTCTTCCAGAACACTTATGCAAGTATGTAATATTAAATTTCATGGCCTAGGTTATTTCCAGATTCTGGCTATCACTAATAAGTTGCTATGAACATAGTTGAGCACATATCCTCGTAGTATAATTGAACATGCCTTGGGTATATACCCAAAAGTGGTATTGCTGGTTCTTAAGGTAGGTTGTTTCCTAATTTTCTGAGAAATTACCATACTGATATCCAAAGCAACTGTACCAGTTTGCATTCCCACAAGCAATGGAGGAGTGTTCCCTTTGACCCACATCCTCTCCAGCATAAGTTGTCATCAGTGTTTTTGATTGTGGCCATTCTGACAGGTGTAAGATGGAATCTCAGAGTTGTTTTGATTTGCATTACTCTGATGGCTAAGGATGTTGAACATTTCCTTAAGTGTCTTTCAGCCATTTTTGATTTGTCTGTTAAGAGTTCTCTGTTATTGTTTTATTTGTTCTTTTGATGACCAAATGCTCCTCAGCCAAAGAATGGATAAAGAAAATGTGGTACATTTACACAATTACAGCAGAAAAAATAATGACATCTTGAAATTTGCAAGCAAATGGATGGATCTAGAAAACGTCATATTGAGTGAGGTAACCAGACCCAGAAAGACAAATATAACATGTACTCATTCCTAAGTGACTTTTAGACATAAAGCAAAGAAAACCAGCCTACAGTTCACAACCCCAGAGAGATAACAAAAAGGACTCTAAGACAGACATGGATCTAATCTACATGGGAAGTAGAAAAAGACAAGATCTCCTGAGTAAATTGGGAGCATAGGGATCATGGGAGAGAATAGAAGGGGAGAGGGAAGAAAAGAGGGGAGTGGAGAAAAATATATAGCTCAATTATAAACAATAATAATAATAATAAAATCTTCATGACCTACTGTGACTCTTTCAGGCTAATGGTGTGGCAAGCATGGTGGAAGCAAAGAGAGCTTGTAGCACAGACACTCCCAGGGTCACACCCAGAATCAAGTAGTGAACTGTCTACAGGTTCTTGCCAAGTGGGTCAGAATCTCCAGGGTCTTGCCACAAGCAGAGCCATGCATACTTTGGCCTTGTCCCCTGAAGAAGTCACACAGTTCTTGCCAATTCCACTAGTACATCTTTTTACATTTTTATTAGTTTACTTATTTTATGCATATGTGGTGTGGGAGGTCCTTCTGTATATGTATTGCCTTTACTGGTTAATGAATAAAGAAACTACCTTGGCCTATTGATAGAGCCAAGTAGAATTAGGTGGGAAGACTAAACTGAATGCTGGGAGAAAAAAAGGCAGAGTCAAGAGAAACCATGTAGCCCTGCCAGAGACAGATGCCACAACTTTATTTGGTAAGCCACAGCCTTGTAGCAATACACAGATTAATGCAGATGGGTTAATTTAAAATATGAGTTAGCCAGAAATACACTTAAGCTATTGGCCAAGCAGTATTGCAATAATATGGTTTCTGTGTGATTATTTCTGAACTGAGCGGCCAGGAACAAATAAGCAGCCTCCTAAAACACATATGGATATTGTGCTATATGTATGTCTTTGTACCATGTGAGCACAGTGCCCATAGATGCCAAATAGGGTGTTGGAACCCCTGGAACAGGAGGTACAGATGGTTGTGAGCGGCTATGTGGGTTCTGGGAATTGAACCCGGGTCCTCTGAAAGATCAGCCAGTACTCATAACTGTTGATCCAGCTCTCTAATCCAGTACATCTGTTTTATAAGTGGAAACAAACAAAAACTCAGAAGTTCCATTTTTGATGTGTGCATGTGTGTGTGTGTGTGTTTGTGAGTGTGTTGTATGTCTTTCTGTCATTTTTTTCTTCTGTGTGTATGTTTGTAATGGTAGGGATGGAGCACAGGGCCTTTTTCATTCTAGGCAAGTAGCCTATCACTGAATTCCATCTCAACCTTTGTGTGGACTTCATTGACAAAGAAACTCTTTAATATATTAAGAATAATCTTCCTTAGCTAGTTTATCTGTGGTTAATTAAAAATAAGGAAAGCAGTTATTACTATTTTCTGAAATCCTTCCAGAAGGTGTATTCCTTTGGGCACTTGACTTATAAAAAAGATGCCCCTCAAATGGATCAAATATAATGATGCTCTGTGAGTCAAAAGTAGGCCTTGGACAAAGCATTATATTAATGTCTCAAAAATATTTTGCTCCTCGAACAAAGTAAAAGCCACCAAACAGACTAGGTCACAACTACAAAATGTGTGCTTGTCTCTGGAACAGTTTGACATTCTGCCTGATTCTATATCCTATTAAACAGTCTCAGAATGTACCTCAGAGGATGAGAGATGTAATAGCTTTCAGATTTCCAACCACACAATGGAACACTGACTGGACAAAGGGTTTCACCCTTTGTAGAAACCCAATTTAACATGGAATATAATAATTTCCTTCTTCGATAATCTAAATTAACATTGTGAACAGAAAATAAGTGCTAATTGTTGAAATTCATTCAATATAATTTTCTCACACTGAAAATTGCACTTCTTAGAAAGCTGCCATTATCTTTACAATCAAGTACATTTGAATCAATCAATCAATCAAATTGAGGAACAAATGCTGCCATGGCTTTAAATTGTTTGTTTGGAAAAGTGAAGTTGTATTTATTTCAACACTGATTGTCTGAACATTTCATGAAAAATGCAGTCACTTTCTGAAGCAGGGAGTAGAGAGCGTTATTTGGGAATGTGTTAACAATAAGAAGGATGGATGCAAGCTTAGAATCAGCCATTGTCCTAGAAGCTATAGAACACAACTGAGTACTGTGGGGTTTTAGAGGGTGACTCTGATCCAGGATGGATGGAACCAGAGAGGATTTGTGGGAAAAAGAGACTGGCTTTGACATGAAGAAAAAGAGTACAAGACATTTGATGTAAAAGATGGAAGATGAGCAGCCAGTGTTTGCAATCGCGTCCGGGTGTCTGTGACTCTGATTATATTAGTCATTCTGACTGATGATAGGGAATGTCTCTGGCATTTAAATCTGAATTCTCTTAAAGGAAACTCACAAGTTAACATGAAACTACTGGCAAGCTCACACATGGACGGTAAATCAAAATGAATGGATGTGCATAAAAGGTCTACCACATTGAATAGGTAAATGGAGTCAGAAAATGACAAAGTGTCTTACCCTGATATCATGGTCTGTATTATAGCATAGCCTATAACTCATCATCTCCATTTACTTATTTATTCATTCATTCATCATTCATTTATTTTAATAGACTGGCTCATCATTTTATGTCATACTTTGGAAAAAAGGTAATATTTTTCATGTTTGAAACTAACTCAGACCAATTTGGCATCTTTTTAATAAATCTTTCAATTGACCATACACAATTTAAGCTTTGTCTATACAGACAATCTGAAAATGTTCCTGAATTTCCACTTCACTCCGTTCATTGCCACCACCGTGCTGTAGACCTTAACTGCTCTATATGATGTTTACATATGATCTCACATGACGCCACCAACTGCACTCTGCCTTTTCCCGATTCTGTAAATTGGAAACCACTGGGAACCTCCTCTCTGACACTTCTTTGTAAGTTTCTCTAAAGCAAAGACTCTCAGGGTGGAGTACAGCTGGGAACCCGGAGAGCTCTTTGAATCTGCATTATATGGCCTGGGTTTTCGGCTCACTCTGGTGCTTAGCCAAGCTCAAGAATCAGGGTTCTACATGTTCTTTTGCCTTTGATCCTGATGTGAATTTTCTGCCTAACAATGGAAGCTACAGTATTTGGAGCTTTCATAACTATTTACTCAGTTTTGTATATTCCTGCTTCATGATTTTCTCTCATCAGTGTGTGCTAGCCCATACACACTCCTGTTTAAGTTAAAGGTACTCTTTCTTTATGAATTTTTTGTTGTTGTTGCTTCTGTATTTGGTGTAGAAAAATGTTTTGGAGAGAAAGCTCAAGCAACAAGGCTGAAGAGGCACAAAAAGACCCTACAGGGAATGTATAAACCTTGCAAAATATCTTGAAGTTTGTCATAAAAAAATTCATGGGTATTCATGGAAGTATTTTGAGGAGGAAAATACTCATAATTAAATAGAAAATTTTGAAAATTAACCCCAGGTGCTATGTGAACCTGTGCAAAAGCATGTGTAATTTAAAGGAGATGCATAATTAAATGGTCTATCCTTGAAAGAGAGTTCCTGTGGAAAGTGATTTCAAGTCAGTGTGAGGTTTTGATTGATGTAAGTTCTATAGAGTGTAGCCTGGAGGACTATGGGAAGATCATTGTCTACCAGTTCTTTTCCTCAGCTGGTTAGTGGTGCCCATAGCAGCTTTAGCTGTCTATCATCACTGAAATATCCAAGATCCTGTAAGACACAAAATTAGATTCCCCCAACCCCTGCGATCTTATGTGGTCATTTTCCCAATGTCCACTCTTCAAATATTAAGGCTTCCAGATCTGGCCTCAATAGCTCTTAGCTGAAGGTTGTCTGTTTTCATTGTTTCTATGACAAACCACATGACCAGAAGCAGCTTAGGGGAGGAAATGGTTTACTTGGCTTACCATTCCAGGTGACAGTACAACCTTGAGAGGTGTCAAGGCACAAAGTCAGTGGAAGGCAAGCATGCTTGCTGTTCTATAGAGCCTTACTTTTGATCAAGGGACTTATTTAGAGTCAAGGAGGTGTGGTGGAAACACTGGAGGATGTTGATTCCTAGATAGTTTGGCTTATACTCAGCTAACTTTCTTGTATAAGTCAGGACTACTTTCTAGGGAATGGTACTGCCCACAGTGTGGACCTTTCTACATCAATTAACAGTCAACACCCCCATGATACTCCCATAAATCAAATTTATGTAGGAAATATCTCAATTGAGACTTCCTTCCTAGGTGTCACTAAGATGTGTCAAAGTGACAGTTAAAGCTAACTAAGGCCTAAGTTTTTTTTCACATTTGTCATAGTGGAAAGTATGGCAAAGCTGGGACACAACTACTGTCACTCTCTCTTCTTATAGTGGGAAATTCAACCAGCTTTAGTTTCTTCCAGCTCTTTCCCTCTTAAGACCACTACTATGCATGTGTTTGAATTGTCCTCAGTATTCATCATGGCTCCATCATTTGTGGTAATTTTCTCTATTAAATTTTCACATACGTTTTCTCACATTTTATCCTGTAATGGTAAATCTTTGTTGACAAACTTGATATAATATATTAGAGTGATATAGAAGACAGACAAACCACTGAGAGTGTCTGTGAGGAAGTTTCTAGATTGGGTTGAGATAGGAAGATCTACCTTAAATGTGGACAGCATCAGTCTATGGAATGGTGTCCTGCTTACTTAGGAGACTTCTATATTTAATTTACAACTGTATGTCATTGGTTAGAACATAACGTATGACCAGTGAACCCTAGAAATCGACCTTATACCCACCTATCCCTGTGATTACAATGGCACAAGTCTTTTTTTTTTCTTTTTTTAACATACTACTCTTCTTTGCTTTCTATTGCTGTGACAAGCACAATGGCTGAAAGAAAGCAAGCTGGGGAGGAAAGGGTTGTTTTCATCTTACAGCTTATACTGCATCCAGAACAGAAGTCAGGGCAGGAACTCCAAGCAGGAACCTAGAGGCAGGAACTGGAAAGCAGAAGCCATGGAGGAATATAGCTTTATGTCTTTCCCTCAGGCTCACATTCATACCTTTCTTATACAGCCCAGGCTCACGTAGGGGTGCCTAGGGGTGGCAGCACCCACGTTAGTCTAGGCCCTCCCATATTAATCATTATTCAAGGAAGTGTTCCACAGACTTGCCCTCAGGCCAGTATGAAGAGAGCATTCTCAGCTGAGGTTGCTGTTCCCCAGATGGCCCTAGTTTGTGTCAAGTTGACAGAAAACTAAACAGCAGACACGGGTCTGGGGATCAAGCACAGGTCCTTATGCTTGAGTGGCAAGCACAGTAATAACTGAGCTGTCTCCCGAATTCCATGATAGGAATTTTTATCCAAACTTGGCCTGAAGTCATTCCATGTGGAGGTAGCTTCCTGGCTCAAAGCCACCCGCTCCACGTGCTCAGGTGTTACAGTTCTAGAGCCTGAAGCAAAAGTAGGGGTTTCCCCGATTCTCTGTCCTGCCGTGGCTGAGGGAGCAGCTGTTGTTGACTCAGCTCTACTGGGTGCTGTAAGTGACAGGAAGGCAGACATGGAGCCAACATCCTTGCCCTGAACTTATTTTTTTCTTAAAATCATTGTTGGTTTTTGCTGTCTACAATTGCATCTGGGATGAGAAACACACTAATAAATATAATTAATCATGCTCATGTGTCCTAAGAGAACAGAACATATGATTATCTCTGCAATTTTTATAAAATATTCCTAAGAAAATTCATGTGTATGAATAGCAAACATAGAAAGTGAAAACAAAATGAACATAAATTGTACACTTAACCAGCATACATAATGTTTTATATGCTGTAAATAAGCAATAGATATATTTATATAAAGAAAACATGAAATTTTACAAACGTTCACATAACACATAAACCATACATTTTAAGTGAATAGAAAGTCATTGTATTTGCAGGAAGATTATCAGTGCTCAATTTTATTACTTGGAAGCTATGAATTTTCTGATAGCAGAAATATACATTTTTAGAGCTTTGTGTGTGTGTGTGTGTGTGTGTGTGTGTGTGTGTGTGCGTGTGTACACCACATGCATGCAGTTGTCTTTGGAAGCCTAAAGAGGGTGTTAAATCCCCTGGAGCAGGCAGATATGAGTCTTCCTTGTGGGTGTTAGGAACCAAACTTGGGCCTTTTTCAAGAGTGATAAGCATTCTTTGCCACTGAGCCATCTTTCCAGGCCCTAGATATAGATAATCCCCTTGCTTTGCATGCAACATAAAATTTCAGTTAAGTAAAATTTCATCTAAAAATAATCTACAAAATATTACAATTAAGAGTAACTGAATTTATAAATCCTACTGAAGTAGATAAAACATTGTTTATAAGACTCAGGCTTAATCAACTTTAAATTGAATAATAATAAATATACTCACACATAAACTCAGAACATTGTATATGTATAACAGGATAAACAGATAAAAATTCAAAGAACAACTGTATAACATATTTTATTTGCTAACTTTTGTAATAATATCAAAAATCTCAGCAGAACATATATGATAAATAACATAGGTGCTAAAATCATATATAATGAACAAATGATATAACATATTAAATGCATTTTTGATGGAGAACACATCAGATATGGGGAACGAGAATAAAAGGAGTCCCACACAGCTCTGAATAGGGACTATAATAAAGGGTTCTTTATTAAAGGTGAAGTCACAGATCACAATGGGGAACAGGAACGGAATCCAACATCCAGGTGTGGTGAGTGGGAAAAGAGAGAGCAAGTGGGCAGACCCACCCGATTTTTGGTACCCAAGGCTATGCCCAACCTGGTCCAGCCTCTCAAAGGCCATTGACTAAAGGAGGTTCCCCATCACATTATGACTAAATAAAACCTGAAAAAAAAGAAATCATGAACCCAAGTTCACCAGACTAAAATTTCAGACATTACAGTGAACTTCTATATATGTAGGAGAGCTGCTTGGAGTAGAAAATACACTTTTATTGAAGATTTACTTTACACACTATCAAATGTATTTTATGCACTTAGCATAAAATGTGATGATTTTCCTGGCAAATTTTGATATGAAAAGTTATAAAATTTAAACTTTAAAGCTACCGATGAAAAAATATGAATATATCTTTCTAAATATATTTAGGTAAAGGTAGTAGTTAGATATTGCCACTTATTATATTGAGAAATTTAAAATTTGATAGTATTGATATTAAAAGAGTATAAATTCTTTCTTTACTAAGGGAAATAGAAGTGCTCTTGACTAGCCAGTTTTACACCCTTGGAAAAGTAGTTCTGGTCAAATTATTTGAACTGGAAACACACTGGATCTCTGCTCATGAAAACAAAGAAAGATAAGAAGCCAAGCATTCATCCTTAGAGAATGTCCTTAGATGCATTTGTTGACCTACATGACATGCATGGATTATCTCACATACTGAGATATTGAAGAAGGTCTGCATGGGTGGTACTGAGACATCTTTAATGCCTTTTATTAAGTGCAGTAAACAAGAATTAGGAAACATTTCACACCATAATCTGCTTTGTAAATATGAATTAATGCTTATTTATAAAGGAATACTTGCTGGTATATAGACGTCCTTATTTACTTTCTATTGTTGTGTTGAACACCATTAACAGAAGTAACTTGAGGAGGAGAGGGTTTATTTCAGCTCTGAGTCAGTGAGGAAGGGTGCTGCAGGAGCTCCTTCCACTCCTTCAGCCAATAGCCTTTAAGATACCAGCCTACTTGGGCGTGGTCTCTTTGGTTTGTAAAAAGCAGCGGGAGCCATGCACTCCCTCTCTTGCTTTGGACTCTGCTTCCAGCTACCAGACTCTTTTCCTGGTCTTGCAGAGGGCTGCTGTTTAGGACAGTGATCTGTAAGTTTTTCCTTTAAATAAATAACCCTTTTATTAATCATAATTCCAAACTGGTGTGGGATTGTTTTGTGACTTACTCCATTATCTGGAGTCCAACATTTGGTTTTAGAACCACCCACAACCCCCCAACCCCCGGCTCAACTGCCTACCGCCAGCACGGCTTGGCTCCAGCCCTCCCTCAGCCAAGGCCTGTGCGTGGAGGCAGCAGTAAACTCCATGCCTCCTGGGATCCACGGGCTGGACAGTCTCTGCCCACCTGGTTTGATCTTTTCTGAGCAGTTTTTAAATCCCCCCTTGCAGCACAGCGCTTAGGCAACATAAGTCACAGAGCTCACAGCACAAGTGCAATTGGTTGCTGAATGCTGAAAACCCCTTGGGGCAAACACTCCCTGTGAAGTCCCAGCAGCTCCTATAAACACGCTGTTTGAAATCCCCACCATAGTGCCACAGCAACGTTTGCAGCATGACCCTTTGTCCCAGCACAGGGATGCTGGGAGCACAATTGGCCTCTCTCACAGTGGCTGTGTTACAACCCCCTGCATCGGGTTGGAGCAGAGCAGCAGGGTGGGTGTGCCCGGGGTGGGCCACACTGTTTATCAGCCACTAGAAGCTTCCTTGGTTTTTGTGCTCTGTGCCTGGACTCTGGGTTTTCTCCCTCTGTGTACTACATCTAACCTTTTGAGTGAGATTTTAAACAGGATTTGTCGTGACACCATTGCAGTGGTTCCAGTCGCGACTCGGAAACAGTGCCATCTCTGGTTAACAGGTAAAATGGCAGGTTTTGTTTTTAATGGGACATTTGCCATGGATTTTGCTGCCACTCTGGAAGAAATCACAAGGGACTTATATGCCTATGGAGATACCTCAGTTTCCTGGTTATTAGGTTTCAGTTTTCTTCATATTATATTATTATGGAAGTATATGGCATTAAATGATAGGATTAATACCATGATAGGCAAAATTGACTCCACATCTAAGGGTACTAGGAACTTACCTGAGAGGGTCCAGGCTGTTGAATTTGACATTCAGAAGTTATCACAGAGTTTTGATAAGGTAACAGGATATACCTTCAGGATGGCAATTTACACGATGTTCAGGAGCATTTCAAGGAGGAGATGTTATCTTTGAAAGGAAACATTAAGACCTTGGAATTGCAAGTGCAGAATGAGGACTAGAAAATTGATACTGTAGAGAAATCACTAGAAACATTTGCAGGTCAGGAGATTCAGGCTTTACGAGAGATTACGATTAAGAGTTTTGAAATGATTGAGGAAATTATCAGGGATGATGAACAGGGTGAGAAGAAACAAGGGCAGGATACACTGTAACCACCAGCTGTCAGAACTGGTTTACCCAGGATTTTAGTGATATACCCTGTAATTTACTCTGACAAAGCATCAGCTTCTAAAAGCTTGAAGCTAGATGGATGCCGATAGGAATGAATGATCTAAAGGAAATTAAGCAAGCTGTCATTAATTATGGCTTGCACTCTACATTTGTTTAGGAAATGATAAGAACTTGGGCTTCTAATGTCAGGGCTATGCCTCATGATTTCTCACAGTTAGCATCCACTGTGTTAGAAGATGGACCTTCCTTGATGTTTGGAATTTAATTCAGAGAAGAATCCAAATATATGGAACAGCAAGGGAGAGCAAAGGGTGTGGAGTTTACGCAGGATCAAATTCTTGGTGTAGGAGCGTATGCTGATCCACAGGTCCAAGCTCTTTATGATGAAGAAGGATTGTCCCTGTGCCACAAAGCAGCCTTGAATGCTTGGGACCACAAAGCAGCCTTGAATGCTTGGGATAGAATACCAGAACTAGGGAAAAGATAGAGTCATATACCAGGGTTAGACAGGGGCAGGGAGAACCCTATTCTGACTTTTTGCAAAGATTAATTAAGGCTCTGAACATAGAAGTAACAGACCCAGAAGCTAGACGAATAGTTCTTGAATTGCTGGCTTTTGAAAATGCAAACTTAGAATGCAAAAAGATTATTGGGCCTTTAAAGTCTAGATCAGCACCTATGGATGAATGGATTCAGCATACCATGAATTTTCAGACAATTAACTATGATGATGAATCTTGGGTAGGGGAAGCGATTTCCAAAGCAATGAGGGGCCATCAACCTGCCAAATGTTTTAATTGTGGTAAATTAGGATACCTGAAAAGGGATTGCAGGCAAGGAATTTCTTGGAATACCACTTCATCTGGGAATGGCAAGAATAAGAAACTTCGGCCTTCAGGTATATGTAGGAGGTGTGGTAAAGGACGACATTGGACCAATGAATGCAGATCAACAACAGACAGACAAGGCAACCCGATACCATTGGGAAACTCCCTTAGGGGCCTCTCACAGGCCCCCAAGCCTAAAGTGGCCCAGTCATTCCCAGTAACTGTGGAGGATATGTCACACCAGGAAAATTAAAAGCTCTAGAACCTTCTGTGCAAGACCATAAGGTTCTAAATGATGGCTCAGATTTAGAGGATAAGTCAAAAATTCAAATAGGAAATAAGAAGCATATATTTTGGCAAACCTCTATAAATGGTCAGAGACCAAAGCTGAGAGTAGGTATAAATGGAATTGTGATTGTTGGCTTGATAGACACAGGAGCGGGTGTAAGCATCATCACTCCAGAATCTTGGCATCCAAATTGGCCTCTTCAAGGGGCAGATGTTCAATTACTAGGAATTTGGAACCATACCTCGAGTTAAACAAAGCACGAGATGGGTTGACTATATTGGGCCAGAAGGTCAAAGAGGAAAGCTAAGGCCATATATAGCTGATATTGCAATAAATTTATGGGGCTGTGGCCTGCTACAGCAATGGAATACCCAGGTTAACATTCCTGCAGTCCCAGGATGTAATAAGGTACTATGCACGAAGGTCACCAGCCATCCAGGCTGTAGTAGAACATAAATCAACTAACAAACCTTTAGAGGTACCAACAGCCCTACCTTTAAGATGGATAACTGAGAAGCCAATATGGTTAAACAATGGCCTCTAGCTGAAGATAAATTGTAGGCTTTAGAACAATTGGTACAGGAGAAATTAGATGCTCGGCATATTGAGGACTCAACTAGCCCTTGGAATTCTCCTGTGTTTGTTGTCAAAAAGAAATCTGGTAAATGGAGAATGGTGACAGATCTAAGGGCTATCAACAAGGTAATTCAACTTATGGGCCCTCTACAGTACAGAATTCCTCTGCCTCCTCTCTTACCAAAAGGATGGTCTCTTATAGTTATTGATTTAAAAGATTGCTTCTTCACTATACCTTTACAAAAAAAGAATAGAGAAAAATTTGCCTTCACAGTGCCTACTTATAATAATTCTCAGCCTACTAGGAGATACCAGTGGACTATCCTCCCACAAGGGATGCTCAATAGGTTCTATAAGTAACAATGTTTACATATTTTTTGTTTATTTATATTCATAAGTATATAGAGCTGGTTTTGGAGTTGGACTCTGGCTCAGTCCCTCTCTAATTCTAAGGCTGTTGTTAAGAAAAAAACCCAGAGTTTCTGTCTCATGTCAAGAGCCATGATATGGGACAGAAGGAAAAAAGAATTTAGAAAACATCTTTGCTTTTCTTCATATCTATCATACCTTTCATTGAATATATATGTCTGTATATGTCTATATAATTAATGTTTAAGTTTTCCACAATGAACAATGAATTTTGTAACATGAAGGGCCTGCTTGTTGGGGTTTCTGTCCCACCTGGTTCCCACAGCCGTTAAGCCCCAAAGAAAATCACACAGAGGTCTCCATAAGATATAAAACCGATTGGCCCATTAGCTCAGGCTTCTTATTAGCTTTTGTAGCTTATATTAACCCATTATTCTTATCTATGTTAGTCACATGGCTCAGTACCTTTTTCAGCAGGGCAGGTCACATCCTGCTTCTTCGGTGGTCTGGGCAGGAATGCCAAGAGAGCTTTCTGCTTCCAAGAATTCTCCTATTCTCCTTGCTCTGCCTCTACTTCCTGTCTGGTTGTCCCACCTATACATCCTGGTTAATAGTCAATCAGTATTTATTTAAATCATGATTGATAGAATACAGACAATTCTCCCACAACACCACCCCCCCCCCC
>PVIU01004933.1:0-120224 GCA_004026605.1 Ondatra zibethicus | reverse complement strand
TAGCAGCATTGTTTGTAATAGCCAGAACCTGGAAACAACCGAGGTGCCCCTCAATGGAAGAATGGATCAAGAAAGTGTGGAATATATACACATTAGAGTACTACGCAGCAGTAAAAAACAATGACAGCTTGAATTTTGCATGCAAATGGATGGAAATAGAAAACGCTATCCTGAGTGAGGTAACCCAAACCCAAAAAGATGATTATGGTATGTACTCAATCATTAGTGGACCCTAGCTATAAAATAAAGGACACTAAGCACTTAGCTCACAAGCCCAGAGAAGCCGAATAACTAGGTGAACCCAAAGAAAGCATACACAGAACCTCCTGGAAGTTGGAAGCAAACAAGATCATCAAGCAAAAGTTGGAAGCCAGGGGGCGGGGATAGAAGTATTATTGGATCTTGAGGAAGGTTGTTTCCTAATTTTCTGAGAAATCGCCACACCGACATCCAAAGGGGTTGTACCAGCTTCCATTCCCACCAGCAATGCTGAAGTGTTCCCTTTTCCCCACAACCTCTCCAGCATAAGTTGTCATCAGTGTTTTGGATCTTTGTTTTGATTTGCATTTCTCTGATGACTAAAGATGTCGAACATTTCCTTAAGTGTCTTTCAGCCATTTTAGATTCCTCTGTTGAGAGTTCTCTGTTTAGGTCTGTACTCCATTTTTTTTATTAATGTAGCTTCCCTTTCACTTTTAGGAAACAATCTTACAGCAGGCTTCATAATGCTTTGACTCTTAATATCTTTCCTCCCTTTTTTTCTCAATATTCCCCAAGGCTATGGAGTAGAGTTGTGTTACAGGTGTATCAATTGGAACTGAGCATCCCTCTGCACTGTGACCCAGTTATGACTTCCTGAAATGGTTTTCAACTATTAGGAAGATATTCTTTTGATGAAAGAGTGGGAGCTACATTTATCTGCCATTAAATTTAGAATATAATTAGGAATTATATTGTTTTAAAGTGTCTGTGGTAGATTTTCCTCTAAGGTCTACCTTACTATCTATCAGAGGTTGTATAAGATTCCAGTACCAGCATTGGAGAAGCTGTTGGTTATCATGAAGATGTGAGTGCCACTAATGCACCTTTCAGGATATCCCCCCAAGATGATCCTTGTTTCTTCCCTGAGATTTCTTTCACTTCTTTTTTAACTTCTCTCTCTTCCTTTTGTATTTAAGTCAAAGTAAGTTCAACCTTTGTAAAAAAAATTAGTTTGGCATAGTATATATTGAAATTTTATTTTTATCAGTAGGTTAGTTGATACTGTGAAACCTTAAATTCTATAGAACTACTCAGTGCTTTGTAAATTTAAGACATAATTTCAATGTTCAGCTTTTTCTCTGCATCAGAATGTCATTTTTTTTTATTTGGCAGTTACAAGCGTTTGCTAGAAAGTTGTTAGGGCAATGAAAGTCATTATCATTCTATCATCAGTTACAAAAAGAAATGCAGTATGTCAAAGATGGTTCTAGTACATGTGATTTTCCAAAACCTTTCATAACAATATTACCTACAAAACAAACAAACAAACAAACAAACATGTCCAAAATGTAACAAATTAAAAGGAGTTTTATTGTAGTTGTTTGTTTTGAACCTTGATGGTTTCATTATATAGTTTACCTTAGTTAACAATGATGAACAATTTTTGTTAGTAAAAGTTGTTGACAAAGTCATTCCATATGACATTGTTCATTTATTTTTATATGAACTTGCTTAAAAATAATTGAATATTAATTAAAGGTAATGCATATATTAAACTACTTTTGCTAACATCTATGGTACTGAAATTGTGAAATATTTTCATTAAATTCAAGGTTTAAGTGTTCAGGTTTTCTCTTACTATATACGATATATGTTAGTCATGACTTATCACCCCCTTTGGTGAGTTCTTTTATATTTTCTAGATGGTTAGCTGATTTAGACAACTGTGTGTTAGTCTGCTTGTGAATCCTGCTTCTGTATTTTTACCATTATATTAACTCTCGTCTTTGCTGCTCTATTGTAATTCTTATTGGCCTGAAGAAGCCTGTCTCTTTTCAGTGTTCTTACTCCTAAACTCCTGAAGGATCCTCTCCTCTTGCTCCCTCGATTCCTTCTCTTGTTCTTGTAGTTAATAGAAACCAAAGTGAGGAAGTACCTGTTTCCTCTCTGTGCATTTGATTTACCATCAAATACTAAAGATAGTCCAAACCATGGAAAGGAGGAATCATTGGAAGCACTTTAGTCTGGAATAGCAAGATTATTATTTAGGGATTTTATTTTCCTTTCTTTTTTTTTCTTTCACTTTATACAGCAACTTCAGGAAAGCCACCCCTCAGCAATTCCTGCTCATCTATTTCCAGGTGTATATTTAGTAGAGATGGGAATTTCTGGGAGGTCCATCTTTATAAAATCACTCTTCCTGCTCCATCAGTTCTTAAATAATTTGATTTCTTGGTACATGAAAACAAAGGACACAACACTTAGTATGACATGTTCTTTCCTTCAGCAAGAATTGCCATGCTTTGTGTACTGTAAAATTAGAGATATTAAGAAATTAAAATGATATGATTTATTATGTAACCTAGAAGAATAATGTTCAGTTCAAAAAACTTTTTTGTCTTTGGCAGGGATAGAAAACAGATAAAACTTGTGTGTCTACACAAATTCCTTACAAAAAGGAAACAAACTTCAAATGAACCTCCTGGAGTAAAATATTTGCCTTAAATTTCTAGATAATATAATATAATAATTATACCTATAAGAATAAAAGGGTGCTTATAACAAAAGTTAAAGAAATTAATATTTTGCATTATTGAATTGTGTTTGACTCAAATTCAAATTATTATATTGAAAAAGACATAAGGATATTATTCCATCGATTGCCACCTTGATGATATTTGATCATAGCAAAAAATAGAACCCAAGTAAATGTTTCTAGTGATGCATGATTACTAGAGACACCGAGTGTTTTCACGTTTAAAGGTTCTGAAAAATATTTTATGCAAGTTGAAAGCTATGCTTTCTTCTCTTAATTATTTGAATTGTCTTACTGAAAGAATCCTGCAAAATACAAATTTCTAAAATGGTTTTGCTCTTTAAAAGAGAAAAAAAAGCTAATTTATATCATCTTTATAGTTGATACTGAGATCTATTCTTGTATTGATTCTTAGTTTCAGGCAAAAACGAACCTTTATGGTCTTAGTTTCTGTCCCTGCAGGGAGTAAGCTTAGCTGACCAGAAACACATTAGAAAAAGAAGGAAATCTATCCTTATGAAGGAACTAACAGTATCAGTCACACAGCGGAAGCAGTTGATCTATTGCTGCTAGAGAAAGAGTGACAGGTGTGCTGGTTTTTTCAAGGGAAGGAACCATTCAGGATGGTTCTTTATTAGAGAAAGAGCCCCAAGACCAAGACCACAGGAATCATGAAGGGGCCTAGAGGTAGAAGAGCATTAAAAAGAGAGATTACTGAGCTGTGGAGATGTCTCAGTGGTTGAGAACACCTGCTTCTTTTTAGAGGACCCAGGTGACCTCACCCTGGCTAACAACCATCCTTAAGTCAAGTTCCAGATTATCTGAGAGCCTCATTGTCTTCCATAGGCATGAAACATACATGTGGTGTAATACATACACACAGGCAAATCACTCATACACATGAAACAAAACAAAGAAAGCTAAATAAATAAATAAGAAGGGAAAGTATATTACATTAAGGAAGCAAGATGGGGCCACCTGTAAATTTTAAGACACTGCAGGGGACCATGGGCAGATTTCTTTGGGTTGTGGGTCTGGCTGCTTAGAGAGAACAGTGTCTTAAAATTTACAGGTGCATGATGTACCAGATGTATCAAAGTGAAGTCAGAAATTACACTTCTTATGGTAATATGTGCCTGTAACCCCAACACACAGAATGTGCTGTTATGACCCGCCTGAGCTACACAGGGAGACCTCCTGCCAAAAACAAATGACAAACAAAAAGTGAGTGAACTATCATCTCTGTTAGGTGGAGAATTTGATGAACAGAAACACTCAGGTAAGAACATAGATTTCTTTAGAGAGAAGAAAATGGATTTTCAGAAAAATGACTATATCTCCACTTGGTAACTGCTCACAAAGGAAAAGTTAGTTTTCTCCAACAGAATCCCCACTGTGTGTGCAAACTACACTTGAGGGCTGATCATTGTCCAGCAGTAGATGGACGACACAAAATGAACTCAATGGTATTTTTGGAGGGTTCTTTGTTAATTAATTACCTTATCTCATAATACTTTGGGCATTTTATGAATGTATGTATTTAATTTCACCTTACAAGTCTTTTGCTTATATATTGTTTTTTCACTAATTTTGTATCTCTGTCTTTATGGAATTTCTGCGTCTGTAAATGAGAGGATTTTCAGTCACCAAATTTTCTCGACACTAACATGATTTTGTAGTTTTAAGAAAAAGGAGAGCTAAGCAAACCTGAATTCTGGAGTAACTTGACAATTTTCCTTATTCTTGTAGTTCTTTCTCCTATCTGAAAATGTCCTTTCAAACATATAGTTAGGAAATAGACCCAAACCCAGTCACAGAACCAAGATGAGGGACATTTGTAGAAGCTCAATTTGTGATGACAGCTAATATAACCTGTGTGAGGAAGTGAGGAAAATATTTCATTCATCCTTCTTGGTTGAATCAAAATTAATAATCATGAGTAAGAAATCACCCCCTACCAGAAACTGTGTTGCTCTTCCTTGAATAGTGGCAAGTGGGTCCTCAATTCATTTCTTTTCAGGGTGCTTTCTCCCATCTTGTTCTCCATATTTAGTACACTTTTTGTTGCTTTTGAGTTATCTTATCATGAGGATATAAATTTTTATAATTTAGATGAGAATCATGCATTGCCTATATTATTATCATGCAGGGTTCTAGGGAATAGCTCTATGGTTTAAAATTTTATACTTTTAATTTGTGAAAGAAAAGTTCTAATTAACTTGATTGGGGACTCTTGAAGTTTAATTATGGTTTTAAAAAGCCTAGATTCACTTCATTTGCTGTGTCTTCAAATTATATTGACTCAGTACATATAGTTTTTGTTCAGAAGACAAATACATTTAATGGGATAGGTGCTGTTTTAAATAAGTAGGATTCCTGACTAACTGTATTTAATCCATCCGTGTGAAGTGTATGTTCCGAAGCCTAGTGAGCAAGAGCCAAATGGTATACCCAAATTATAAGTTTACCACAAACAACAGCTGTAATGAGTCTCTTCGCATTCTTTCCATTTTTCAAGTTGCTATGTTTCACACATCTGGTCCACCAAGGTCTCAGGCTGACTAAGGAGTATTTGAAGTACAGCAGTCACAGCAGGGATTAAGTAGCACTTGGCTTCACTCCAAGTTTCATCAACATGATGTTATTAAGGGAAAACAGATTCAACAATAGTGAAATGATGAAATTGTGAGTTGAATGTTTCAAAGTCATCAAAAAATTTCATAATTGCTTAGTTTTGCATAAAACATATTTTTATGGATTGATAATGCTTAGAATAAGAAAAGCTTACAGATAGTGTAAGTTTTTAATTTTGTTTTATTTATTTTTATGTGTGGGTGCTTTGCTGCATGTATGTCTATATCCGACTTGCACATTCATGTCTTCTAGGCCAGTAGAAGACATTAGTTTCCCTGGAACTGGAGTTGTAGACTGTTATGAGCCTCCATGCCCCAGGCTTCAGCAGGGGAAGCAAGTACTCTTAACTGCTGAGCCATCTCTCTGCTCCCATATTCAGATTTATAGTTTAATTTATTATTTCATTTGATCAATCTGTCTCCTAATTTTTACAGGATTATTTTTAATTAAACAAATGATACTGGAATGCTGTAACTGGTTTACTAGTTCTGACTCTTTGTAGAGAAAATAATGTCAGAGACAAGTGTAATTTATTTGAAAACAAATCCTGGCTGCTTTGTTTGCACTTTGATGGTGTGACTAGATGATTGATTCAAGGTGTTGGTCTGAGAATCAGATGCTTATTGGAGAGATTTGTCTATAACACAAGTGGATTGAGAGAATGAGAGAGCACATAACTGTTTTTTTTTAAAAAATAATACGTATCAGCATTATTCAATCTAATCCTCAAAGTTACTCTTTAGGTAGCCATCACTTCTTTCTCCATTTGCAATGATGAAATTTTCTAAGACCACTGAATCATGAGGACATAATGCTTGAATCAGGTGTCTGATTTCTCCTCTGAACTGAACATGTTTACTATTCAGGACGTCCTCTACCACACCATAAATTATCTGGGGTCTGAAGCAGACCCCTTCCTGTGGGGATTATGGTCTGTGTCTGGGCATGTTCTTGGGGGACCTTCCTACAAGAAAATTAAAACCTGAATTGGGAGGAACCCTAAGCCCTTTCACTGGGTGCTTTAGAACTTAATGGCTCTTAGGCATGTTAGAAGTTACAATAAGTGAAGATAACTGTTTCCAGATAGTCATAAGTAGTTGGAAGTGGGTTATTCTGACACAAGAGGCAATTACCTATAGTTTACCAACCTAACTGCTGACTCTCTTTCTTTAGTTAATGCCAATAGCACAACCATGAGTCTTTTAGAAACCATCACTAAGATCCTCCTGGAAAATAAATTCTCAAGTATGTAGAGGTAAAGAACCCTGTTAGGTGTAATGTAAATATTCTAATGATCAAAACTTATCAAAGTTAAATTGTTTTACTGTGCAACTTGGATTCTGTTCACCTTGTTCTCTGTGTTAAGGGAGAGTTCATTAATTCTGTGTTGATACCATTTTGCTTATCAGCCTTCCCTGTGACTCTATTCAAAGATTTTGATAGCCTTCTCCATACTATTTCTTGGTCTGAGTCCCCTCATGCCCTAGATTCATAAATTCTCTTTGCATTCCCATTCTATGACTTATTCTTTAAACAATTGGAAGGAGGATGTTCATCTGATCTCTATGCTGTTCACAACACCACTTCAATAGACTGTTTCCTTCCTTTATATTCAGGTTTTCATTCAGTTCAGAACTTACCATAATAGCAGCCCTTTGAGCAAGGTTGCCTAGATTTCTTTTTTCTACCGAGAGTGATGTGTGATGTGACTGCTTTGCTGGCATGTGGCCCATGAATCATCAGCTGCATTTTTGTGTCTTAGTATAGTGCTACTTTGCTTTGGGTTACGGTAATGTTCTAAGGCTCTGCTATAAGTAACTGACAAGCTATCCAACAGAGAGGAAAACCTGTTCCAACACTCATAGGCTACAATACAATCAAAGTCATTGCTTAATTCATTTACTTTTGAAAGAATAAATAGTCTACCAAAAGCAATAAGGTTCATGGCATTGTTCTACTTTTATTTATGTTTTTCCCCAGGATGGAAACAAGGCACAGCATGCACCATATTGTCATCTGTGATAATTTTATTTAGAAAATTTAAGTATTACTAATGATAAATGCTCTGTTCCAAGTACTTTAAAATAAGAATTCTTTGAATAACGACAATAACTTCATATGGATATGATTCACAATTATTCTCAATGCCACATAAAAAGATCAAATACCACTGGAGGTCTCAGAGATAGCACAGCAGGAAAGGTTTGGAATGCCCAGTCTTCCTTTGAGGTCTATGCTGCTAACCAAAGCATATGCTGCTTCCATGTTGATTAATCACATTTGTGTGTGAAGTCACAGTTGTCAAAACGTCTTAATAAAATTTGCCTAGCTGTCTTTTGGCACCGAGCATGCATTGCATGCTGTTCTTAAACAGAGAAATCCTGATGTGATTTGCTGAAGACAGCTCTACCTATTTTTTATTCTTTTATATTTTGAGACTATATTGTAATCACATCATTCCCTGTTTCTATTTTCTCCCTCCAAATCTTTCCATATACCCCTCATTGCTTTTTTTCTTTTAGTGTTATGGCCTCTATTTATGACCCCACACAACTACAGCCCCAGATGTAGCCAGAATTCCAACGGTGGTATTGAGGCTCCTGTGCCTTACAGAACAACAATGTAGTATTCTTCAAATATATTAGGAACCACAATTATTAGTTGAAAATTAGAATAAAAATGTGTGTGGTGAAACTGTAAAAATACAGAGTTGATTTTTAAAAATGATCCATTAACTAGCTTCATTTATTGAACAGTCTCTATTATTTATTCTATAATCAAATATCCCTAAGCTTCAAATGAAGACTCCCCATTCATGAGATAACTAAATGATGTTACTTTTTAAATGATGCTGTGAGAGACTCTCAGTATTTAGAGAGATACATGTAAGCTATGCACTGTATCCAGAGAGAAAGCTGTGCTTAACTTATACCACCTGGAACGGCAGGCCTTATTCCTTGAACTAGCAGGACAAGTCAACAGATGTTACCATGGTGATCCTGATTTCTGCTGCTGTTGCATCTCACGGAGTCATTGTAATCATCTACAGTCTCCCTTACAGGGATCAACACAGGAAACTGGGAGGAAGGGCCATAGACTCTTCACCTCAGATGCCTCCTGAAAACTCGTTGCATTTTTCTAAATCTGAAGTACAAAACTAAGCAATCACGTTAATAAAATCTTTGTCTCTAGTATGCATTTGGGTTTCCAAGAGGACAGTTTTTGAGGTCCATTTAATGGATATATATATTTATCATGCTTAAATGAAATAATAGCAAGTATCACTATAATTACCTTACTATCTTGACAAAATTGAGGAACTGTAATGTGAGCTGATAGAACTAAAATGTCAATATTCAAGCAAATGTTATACTGTTACTTCATTATTCATTTTTATTTATGATGTTATATTCACTTCCTAATTAATTTAATGTGTAATAAGGGTACAGATGACAGCAAGTAGGAAGAAATATAAATTAATGCTTTTGTTCTCTTCAAATGCAGTCAGAATGTGTATGAATCAGACAAATGTACACATAAGCATGCATGCTCTTTCTTTTACTTCTTTTTTTTTTAGCCATACTGAGATTTTTGTGCGAGTTCTTATATATGGAAATAAGATGAAATGTAAGTGATCCATTCACAAGTTGTTTGGAGCTGACACAAATCTGCATTGTGCTGGTCAATTTTCAACAATAGGCTTTTCCTGGGAATCAATAGATAACCAGAACATGTCTCACTGAAAGATGTCTCACTTAGTTAAAAACTCAAATAAAGTTCTCTGACACAATGCTGTTATTGATTAAACTTTATAATAAAAGAAAACAAACAAACTTGGATTTAGGAATGCATTTTACAGTCAGGATTCCACCAGTAGATTTTCCTTCTACTTGGCTAAAGTTATAATAAGAGCAGAGGAAATAATCGCATGGCAGCATGTAAGACTTGCATTCTTAAATTGGCTACCTCTTTGTTTTCAGAATTTTCATTTTTTATTATTATTGCCAGCAGGGCATTATGTAAAATTGGTCACAGTCATCACGTGCCAGTGAGCCCACTTGCTCCCACAAAGCTGATAAATTATGACTGATGAGTCAGGCAGTGAAGGATTTGCTTGGCAATGTGTGTGCTGTTTAGCTAAGAGCTATGCCAGCTAACTACACCAGGGCACATTTTCTCTAATGAGCTTGATATAGCCAAGCCATCTATTTAAGTAGCGATGACTACTCACAAATTTTATTGCTAAGTGAAAAGTCAGATATTGAGTATGACTCTTTTTCCCTGACATTAATCATGCTTTTATGCACCCTGCCCTCTGAGACCCATACATTGTTCTTTAGAAATTATTCATGATTTTGTAATATGTATCAAATGAATACATGTACTCATAAGAATAGACCTATGATACATATGTGTGCAGGACTTCTCTACTCTGTAGAATAATAGGAATAATGAGCATATCAAATAATTTTTTCAGGCTGGCCTGGAACTCACGGAGTTGTGGCTGTCTTTGCCTCACAAGTGCTGGGATTAAAGACATGTGCCACCGCTGCCAAGCTAAAATGTTTTTAATTGTGTGACACCATTTCATAGAATATGATTTTATCCTCAAGGTTTTTTTTTTGTTTTAAAGAAGAGCTTGTTGAGACATAAATTCACGAGGGAAAAAGAGGCTTTTAAAACTGAATAGTTTCTAATGGCAGATATGATTTGCTCACATGGTGAAGTTACTGGTAGGAAAAAATACAATGACTTTTCCAAATTTTAAGCATTATTTGATATGATTCTTAAAACATCTCTCTCCATTCTTCAAATTAATTAAATGCTGGTAGATTTTCTATCCAGTATTCAATGTAAGCAAATCTGTATAAATGGAGCAATGCTAAATATTGTCTTTTGGGGATCTGTAAGTTATACTTAAATGGCTTTTCCATAGTTCTGTTTATACATATTTCATCATTCTAAGGTATTAGTCAGGATAGCAAAGATTGTAAATATTTTATCAATTATTTATATACCAGTGTCTCCAAGTTTTTACAAATTGCTGAAAGCTGTCTAACATGCAAATACATTTTTGATCTGTATAGGTCTTTAGGTATACCAACATATTACTTTTTAACTTTGTAATTTAAATACAAAATAGTTGCACAATTTAAATATAACTTCTTTTTCAATTTACTATAAAGCAAAATTATCTAGAGTTGGTTAAGATTCTTCGATTGATGGTTTTATTTTTTTTTTAAGAGTACTCCGACTCTCAAGTTAATTTACCTCAATAACCGATACGCATGTTCAAGGAGATTATAATTTTCATAGGAAGCCTGGTGCTTCACCTTCAGGTGTCCTTGTATTGTGGGTTTTATGTAAGACACATGAAACTTTTAAAACTATGCTAGCTCGTCATACTTGTTATATCTGTAAGCTTTTAGGATAAGGAGGTGGGGAAAGCAATACGATATATGCAAAGAATTTTCCCAGGCTGAGAAAGAATTGCTGGAACTGGAGCAAGAAACACACATGAGAGGCAGCAAACACGCTTAGTTTAAATGTCGCTGCCTTTCCACTAGTCTTGTGCTTGCAAAGGCCTGTGTGACAAACCTTGGAGCATCACAGAGAGACTCTTGGGCTGATGCCCAGCCATGAAGCAGATTCTTCTAGAATGTGATGTGTCTGAAGTGCAGGTGTCATAGTTGCCTAAAGAGATTCCCAGTATTCACAGAGAGAAAGTTGTCTTCTGAAATTGTATAGAGGAATATTAATGTTTCTGGGGAAATCCAACTTCCCGTAGTTTTATGTATTCATTTGATAAGACTGTTGGGATATATTTGAATGAGTTTTTGTAATTGTTCTATGTGTCCTAGTTATTGAAAATTTTCTTATTTAGATTTCAAATTACCATCCTAGTGGGAGGTACTATAACTAAAATAACTCAATATACATCACTGTGGCCCTTCTCAGTGTTTTACCTGATTCCAAACAATGCTTGACAAATAGCCTTAATTTCTTAGCCATGTTGTTCTAGTATAAAGTGAAACTTCTCCCAACATGAGACCATGCAGATATCACCAGGAGCATAGACACAGGACAGGCTGATGGGAAGAAAACATACTATTCATTGTTAAGGATGGAGAGAGGGCCTTGAAAAAGAGTCAAAAATACACCTGCTGCTATTTTATTATTTGACTTTATCCATAACTTCAGTTAATTCCCATTATACACCAAGCACATGGTATATGCATACCATATAAATGCAAACATTCAATATTGAAAATTACTGTAGTTTACTTAATTTCTCAGAACAGATTTTCCTATCATTGATGTAGGAGGTTCTTCTGTCTATGTGTTGTTTCATTTTTTGAATAAAGAAACTTCAAGGCCTTTTGATAGGGCAGCACTTAGGTAGGTGGAGTAGACAGAACTGAATGCTGGGATAAAGGACAGAGTGGCAGACACCATGGTTCTTCTGCCTGAGACGGACGCTGGTTAGAATCTGGCTGGTAAGCCACAGTCACGTGGCGATACACATTAATGGAAATGGGTTAAATCAAGATGTAAGAATTAGCCAATAAGAAGTTAGAGCTAATGGGCCAGGCGATGATTTAATTAATACAATTTCTATGTGGTTATTTTGGGTATAAGCTAGCGGGGCAGCCGGAGCAAAGGGACCCCCACACTCCCTTCAACATATCATGAAACATTGTCTCAGAAGTAAGACGTAGCTAGGTGGTAGAGTGCTTGCCTTGCATACGTGAGGCCATGGCTTCAGTTCTCAGACACACAATAATAAAGCTATGATCAATCTTCAGTTCCTTTTTAAAATATCATAGCAGTGATCTTTCCTTTATCCTTTTCTATTTTTTTCTAATATTTTGTGTGTATTGTGTGCAGTTTCTCTAGAGGCCAGAAGAGGGCAAACGATGACCTGGAACTGTTGGGAAGGGCCATGTGTGTTCTGGGCATCAAACCTAGTTTCTCAGAGTGGTAGCTGCCTTTTAAAAGAGCTAAACCATTCCTCTGTGGCCAATTTTTTTTTCTATTTTCCCTTTTGTAAGAGTGAATGGTGAGTGGACTGGGGAGGGGATAGGGATGGAGCAGGAGGGGAGGGAGAGGGAACTGTGGTTGGTATGTAAAATGAATAAATTTTAAAAATTAAGAAAAAAAAAACCTCTGTACTCAGCCAGTGAGATGGCTCAGTACGTAAAGGTTCTTGCCACCAAATCTAATGACTTGACTTCGAACCCCAGTATCCATATGATGGATGAGAAAAAAGACTTCTAAAAGTTTTTCTCCTACTTAAACATGCATGTTGTGGCTTGTGCACAGCCACAGTCAACTGTGTATGTGCATGCACACATGCACACACAAATAAATGTAATAAGTTTGGCTTAAAATGAGAATTACCATGGACGTTCTCATGTAGAAATTATTTTTTATGTTCTTCTACACTCTTTGTTGTTCTAGTCTTTTGCACTTTTGTAAATCAGATATCCCAGGGATCGCTCTGAACCAAGGAAATATCACTTTTATCATCCCAATTGATTGAGAATCTGTATTGATTTTCAAGTCACTTACAAAAAGAAATGCTTGTTGCTCTTCTTGCCTGATGCCATTAAATTGGGTTTAAAATTGGAAATTATTTGGCATTTGTTATAAAATTCAGGATCTTTACAGTTTTACTATTTGTTAAACTTATGTACAAAAATGGTATTTTATTTAATGTTATAGAAAAATTGGATCAACTATTATGCAGCATGTGGCAGCAAGAGAGTTCTATGCTCCCCACCTGTTGCATTCTTGTGTCAGAGTATTGTGTAGCATGTTCTCATGAAACATGTTTAAGCCTGTATGATGAATGCTTCTCATTAAAAAAAAAATTATAAGGTATGTTAATATAAATGTTACTGTTATGATTACCCTCGCTGTCAATAGTATACAAAGATAAAAATGAAACTTTAAGAAAGTAGTTACCACATACTTAGAGCTTTAAAAAAAAAGACAGTGTGGTTTTCAGAAAGAAATGTAGAAAGCACTGCATTGAATAATTCAGATTTGAAGGTTGAGTGTACACTTGAGTCCTATACAATTTCTGCATTAATTAGATAATTATATTTTCATTTTAGATTTATGCAAAAATCTTTAAGCTTAAAAAACAGAATTATATCCATTTCCTTCCCTTCCCTTTCCTTCCTACAACTCCTTGTATACCTCATCCCTAGCTATTTAGTTTAGAAACCTTGCCTTTTAAAGAATGCCTTGAAATATTTGGAAGCTATCTTCCTTATTTTTAATTAAACTAAATGTGGTTCATGACAATATTTGCCAACACATATGTACTTTCAGTCATCTGTTTTTCTATTCAGTTCATTACAGTGACCACATCTATTTAAAAGCACATTCATTATTTAAATTTTTCATAATATCTTCAGAAAATAGAGCAAACAGTGTTCCACTAAAACCAAGACAAGAATGCGGAAGTAACTATTTGATTTACTCTTTCAGTTTGGGCATTAGCTATTTTTTTCAAATGAAGTTCACAAAAGATTTAGAAGCAAATCTAATGCAGCAAGAAACATTGCAGGCGGTCCGCTAAGAGATAGAAGGATCAATTTCATTTGATGTTGAAATCACATTCAAGCCAACTTTCACTTTTCATCAATTTTGAAAAGTTCTAGGTTCTGACAATGATATGCCAATACTCTACCAAGCTCTATCAGTGTGCCATCATTTGTGACACTTTAATTTGATCGTGAGTACTGACTTCCAGCATATCTCTGTACTGTTCTTTCTTGACAGACATGGTACATGAGTTAGAAATATGATTTGACATGCAAGTCACCCTGATAATTTGGAAACATCAGTGTTATATTCTTCTTATGTCTTCTTTGTTTGAAGTGTGCAAAATGTTGTTTGTCTAAATATGAAATGCTGCATTGAAATCTATATTCTAAAATATGCATAGTTATAAGCATGTATTAACAAATAAAATTTAATCATTTAAGTGCTGAAGGAAGATGACTTTTATTTTCTTCCAAATGGACAATTTATGGGTCGATTCCATTTGGAAGCCTCTTCATGCTGGAATGATTCATGTGCAGTGAACAAGGACAAATTGCATGTTCCTTTTTAATTCATTGTGTCAAATGAATTTGCATTTGACAATGCAATGAAAGACATGCAAGGCAGGGTAGCCTCCATTTGTGTACACTTCAAGAAGGACCTCCAGATGAGCAAAGTACATGATGTATCTCTAGTTTCCATATAATCTCTTTATTGCTTAATCTAGTATTTTATTAATGTCATTCTTTTGATATTAAATCTCAGGAATTAGAACTATAAATATACTTAATATCCTATTATAATCTACATAGATGCTCTTCCACTTGGATACCGGGATAAAGAAATGAGAATAAACACCATTTTATTGGGCAGTGAGAATACAATTCTTTGATATGTGCAGAATCCTTTTAGAATATAATGTGAAGATAAAAGACTACTTCATGCTAATTCTTTTTTTTTTTTTTTTGGTTTTTCGAGACAGGGTTTCTCTGTAGCTTTGGCGCCTGTCCTGAAACTAGCTCTTGTAGACCAGGCTGGCCTCAAACTCACAAAGATCAGCCTGCCTCTGCCTCCCGAGTGCTGGGATTAAAGGCGTGTGCCACCACCACCTGGCAACTATTCTTGCCACATAACTTCATAACTTTTCTGGGCTTTATTTAGGCTTCCACATAGAGTTAACAGTAGATCTAATTTCTACGCAGTTAGTATTTTAGAATATAAATGAAAGAGGCAGACTTAAAAATAACTTTAAAATAGCATATATACATTTAAAAATATTTTAACACCAATATAAATATCTCATGGTGCTGTGTTTATTTCAATGTATATATCTTGAAATTATAGCAAATGACTTCATTATTTAATGAAGTAGTTCTACAACCAGATGTTATTTTAATAATGACTATTCAGCTGGAAGCAAAATTATCCATCACTTCTGAAATTTTGGTTGTAGAAAAAAAATTCTTCAATGGGTCAAAATCGTTCAGCAGGCAAAATCCCTTGATATGAAACCTGACACTCTGGTTAATCCTGGTGACCAAAGTTTGACCTCCAGAGCCAACACGGCAGGAGAGAACCAATGGACACATTTCTCGCCTCCACATGTGTGCTGTTGCCCATTTATACCTGTAAATACACATAGAATAAAGAAAGAAATGAAATTAAATAAATCAATTTGCCTAAAATAAAAATAAAAAATGTAAGATACTTAAATAAACAGAGGTGTAGTTGTTCAATGCTAGCTGCCAGGATTATAGGGCTGACCAAATGTTTGTTTAACTTTGAAGTTCCTCTTTGTTTAGTAGATTTCTCTATGACCCAGGTTTCCTTCTAATTTTTTCCACTATACTCTAATGAAATATGGGGATCAGTAACTCAGTCTACAGTCATTGATCTTTGTGGAGATTTGGTAGACTGAAGGTAGGGGAGAAATGAGAGCAATGGGTACTAAAAAGGGCAGAGCTAAGTGCTACGGTGATGAATCTTGGCAGTTTCAGTTTCAGCAGCTTTTATAGCAATTGTCAACCCTACGAAAGCATGAAACTGAAGTTGATATGTGTCAAAGAGTCAGAATATGTCATATCTACTGAAGACAAGATAAATACTTCTATCCCATCATTTAGTCAAAACACAAATCATACATGTAGAAGAACCCATTTAACTTGTATTATTATAATGAAAGTAAGACCAATTTACTACTCACAAGGTAGCAGTTTCGTTCTTACAAAATTTAAAATAATTTCTCTACTATATATTGCCAGTTATTTTTAAATTTTTAGTTAAAATATAATTACATCATTTCTAATGCCCTTCCCTACTTTTAACCCTCCCATATCTTTTACCCTCAAAAACTCATGTCAGTCTCTTCCTCACCATTGTTGTTACTTTAACATATAAAGAAATAATCATAAAAATATCGGCCTCTTGAGTCCATTCAGTGTTGCTGCGCATATGATGTTTTATTCGCTTTTTGAGAATTTCAAGCATGTACATGGATCATAATGAACCACCATTTCTTCCCACTTACACACCAGTCATGCCCAACACATACCTGTTACAACTTCACGTCCTTATATCTTTCTCCTGCTTTCTCTCTGTACACCAACACACACACACACACACACACGTATGTATGTATAGGTATATATGACTTTTATATTGCTTCCTGTTTTTCTCACAGCCTTTGCTGTGCAGTCCTTACTATAAATGTCCCGCTCAGAATTTGGAATTCAAGCTACTTGTTCTCATTGCTTTAACCAGTGATGAATATCTGCATCAGCCACTGACCATCTATTGCTGGATATTTTTGTCATATCTTCTTAAATTGTGGCTCAAACACAGACTATATTCAAATCCTGACAAAAGCACCCTAAGGAAAGTCGCCTTTACTCTGGCTCATGGTTCCAGGGTACAGTCCACGATTGTGAATACTTCATCATGGCAGGCACTAGAAGCAGCTGCTGACATTGCATTACAGATAGAAAGCAGAGAGAGAGAGAGAGAGAGAGAGAGAGAGAGAGAGAGAGATGAATATTTCTGGTCAGCTTGCTTTTACATTTATATTCATCCCATTTCTCCAGTCTGTTGAAATATAGCACCCATCTTTAAAGTATGTCTTTTCACTTAATATAATCTAATCTCACTAACACATCACAGGCATGCTCAGAGGGCTGTCTCTGTTGGTTCTGGATGCTATCAAGGGAAATCAATATTAAGTATTGCTGAGACCTACTTTGACATAGTCTATTTATCACTCCCTAAAAATGCTTTCATCTTTAAATAAAAACAGTGAAGTGACAGCATAGGTGAGACTCCATGATTTTTCAAATGCCATCATTGTCGCTTCCACAATAGTGACATACAGAAATAGTTCTGTAAGGAACCAACAGCCTAGGCTGTTAACCTATTGTTGCAATGGTTGGTACCTATCATAAAATATCACATTCTCGCAAAAGAAGGACTTGAAACCGATATTAAAATTTCCAGAGGAAAACTTTACAGACTTTTGAGGCAAAGTTTTGAAAACTTTAGTACAAAATGTTAATATTTGCTGTGTAATGGTTTTAACAAGAAGGTAAAGCATATTCTTATGTGTTTCTGGAAAAATCATTGTAAGCTAGAGAGATACTGAAATATGACACTGAGAGTTTGTCTTTACCAACATTTATCAATAATTAAAATGAGTATATAGAAGAATGAACTTTGATTTTGAAGATGATGAAAGTTTGAAAAAGAATGAATAGTGGCCAATAGTTTTTTTCTTTGAAATAATATAGCTTAATGTAAAGTATTAAAAAAGTAAAATGAGTTTTTAATTTTTATCTTTGGATAAGACAGCCAATTAGCAAACCTCAGTGAAGTTGAGGTTTTAAAATTGTAGAGGTGAATTGAATGTCAGATAGACCATAAATTAATGGGGTAGAGTGGTTATTAAAAAGTATAGTACAGTTTTTGGATGAAAATAGAGTGCATGGCCTAAAATATGCTGCCATTGTAGATCTAACTTTGTCTGAGAACACATGAAACCTTAGTGGTTTATAAATGACTGAATTGAGGGACATTACCAAGCATTAGATGGACAAAGAATATCTAGAAGAGGGGACAACATTACTGATTTCATTTGGTTTAATTGCTTAATACCTTATCCTATGATAAAATCTGTCATATGTCTAACATAAAATTTGGACATGTTTTTAATAAATAATTCTCCAGACTTATTTATGTAAAATATTAAAATATCAATAATTAAGTCACACTAACTTAATAAAAATAAATTTCATGAAAATACTATGGAATATAATTAAGTCTCACATAGGAAAATTTAGAAGGTATCCTTAGAAGTTGAAAAAAAGTACGTACATTTTCAGACAGATTCCAATTGATAAATAAAAAGGTATTATAAAATTAAAATATGGTCAATTACCTTGTAAGGCAATGAATTTCAAAACAAAGAAACATAACACTTAAAAATGATAACTTTTGGGTTTATTAATCATACTCCAAAGAAAACATCATGATCAGAAGTAGTCAAGCAGAACAGACTGTACACCAAATTTTTATTTTTAATTTAACTTTGCTGGTTTTGTTTTTTAAGAGAATGAGAGACTATGAAGGTGAGAGGGTTAAGAGGTGGGGAGGCATCTGGGCAGAGATGGAGAGGAGGGATGACTGTTACCAGGGACTTCTGGGAGGAGATGGGAAGGAGGGGAGATGGGAATGAGGGGAGATGGGAATGAGGGGAGATGGGAATGAGGGGAGATGGGAATGAGGGGAGATGGGAATGAGGGGAGATAACTGTCAGCAATAAAATATTGCATTATATTGTCAAAGAATCAGTAAAATATCACTTAAAAATAAAATAAGGGATTGTTGAAAGGAAATTTTTGGTGATTAGGTTATTGGATTCAATGAACTCTTCTGTAGTTTTCAGAATTAACAATTTATTTCTGGGAGCCATGTGGGTGCCGGTTACAATGCTTCTTCACTTTTGTGTCTGCTACTTAAAAGTTAAAATAATTGATCTAAGGGAGTGGCCTGAGACAATGTCAGTTGATTAACTGTATGAATTAATCCTATAAACTTGATGTGATATGCAATCAAGACCAAATTACTGATTTTTAAACTTCTTGTTTAGGAAAAACTGACTCATGAGTAAAGCTTATATTTTACAGAGAGCATTGTGTTTTCTGTTACCAGACACTGACAAATGTTTATGACCCTTGTTCTTAGAATTTTATGGATTAAATTATGGTGATTATCTTACCTACAATAAAACTTCAGAGAACAAGAAAATGCAATTGCAAAATCAGTAGCCAATATGTCTCATGTAAATGTAATACAATTTTTGTTGCTTCAGAGTACAAGAAACATAATAAATTTTAGTAGATTTTGATGAATTTCATGGATGAGCATTGTATCTATATCGCTCAGGCCCCTATCTCTCCCTTTGCAATTCTACCTATGTTGTCTTCCCTAAACATTATTGCTACACATGTACATATATCTGCACATATAACCTTGTGAGATCATGTGTGCAGTTTCTAGTAGAGGCTGTGTTTGGTGCTGAAGAGAGAATTGCACAAATACTCATGTGAGTGAGCATGTGTGATTAAATTCAGAGACCCTCTTCTCTGAATCATAGGACAAATCTGTGATTTGATCATTCCTGACTTTTCTTGTTTATCAACTAGATTAAAGGAGTCCTGCTTGATGTGGACTATAGCATAACCACAGTACTTTTTATGATGACCACAGATAAATATTTATTGGATAAATTAAAAGTTTCCTTCATATTTTATATCTATGACCATACTTATTTTTTAAACTTAGCGAATGGTTTTGAGGGACAATAACAGTAATTAGAGTAAAAACAAAATAAATACACTTGCCAGGGTACACAAACATGTAATTGTAAGAAGTATTCTCCTTAACTAGCAAAAGGGGAATGGCGGGAGACTGGAGAGAGGGCTCAATGGTTGAGAGCACGGATTGCTCATCCAGAGGGTCCAGGTTCAATTCTCTGCATCCTCATAGCAGCTCAATATGACTTTTAACTCTGCACCAGGCATGCACAGAGTGATAATAATACTGTGTCTTAGGATAATGCCCCTAAATGGTAAAAGACTGTTTCTATATGACTGAAATTTTTCTCATTTTTACTGATTTTTTAATAGCTAATGCTATCTAACACCCTGATATTCATCTATTGGGCAACATAAGGTTGAGTTAGATCCCAGCCCAGAGAGAGGGAAACAATATCCTAAGGGGACACAAAGGGTTTTGTTCTTATTAAAGACAAAAGCTATAGAAAGAACGTTTGCTGGTGGCTATATGAAGTTCATAGTCATATTGAAACAATACTTATAAATATTAAATTTATTTGCCAAGGAGATACATTGGAAAATAATGAGCATTGTATTATGAAGGTGTCTCCATAAACAAAATCATTGTGATTTTATAGACAGATGATTTATATTTCAATGAGTCAATGACATTATAAAGCTAACATCATACTCCTAAGGAAAAGAAAAAGTGAAAGAAAATTTTATGGGAGCACTCTGAGTTCTTTATGAGATAGACATAATTTAAAGTTATTGAATTACTATAAATTCTCTGAGTGGCAGAAATATAATTTTTTTTCTGCAATGAATGTATTGAAAAGAGACTCAGTCCATAGTGACAGTGTTCTCTGATTTAAGTGTTGTGGTGATTCTCCTGTCACGTGAATACATAGAAGGAGATGTCTTCTCAATATTACCCCCGGGTAGGCAAAGGACCATTCTCTATGACTAGAGAAAACATTGCATACAAACTGGAGACCCCCTGTTGGTCTCTTAACTGTAGCCTGTGTGGCTCTGGGCCCCAATCATCATTCCAAGTTACATGGTCTTTTATTGAAGACCGAAGAGGCATTTTAGTTTTAGTTCAAGTATTTGAGTCGTTAGGTCTTATCAGAATGAAATTAAAACCATTATCGGCCATGGAATTTCTTTTATATTAAACATTATATGTAAACAACATGAATTTTCCTCATTTGAAAACAATGAAGCAGGTGAGGATGTTTGACTGTGTATACCTGCACAGAATTCAGTAATTCAACATAACGACTTTAATCAACGGGTAAATACAAATCTGTTTTTCAGAAATTTTCTTTTTTTTGTAAGTTTTGTACCTATTTGTTTATAAGTTATCTATTTAACAATATTTGATAAGTATTATTTATAAACTACTCATTTTGTATGTTGATATTTATTATGTACTTATAATAATCTTTCTGATTTGCACAATTCATTATTTATATAAAGTCATAGGGTACATGTTAAAACCTACTGCCAGAAATTATAGGTCTTGTACAAAGGAATTTAGAACTAATCTCTTTAATATATAATTAGTCTTTTTTAATTTAATTTTTAATATATAATTTAGTCTTTTTCCTTTATTTTATGACAAAGAATTGCAGCATTTCATTAAACTTAGAGAATGGTATATAGAAACAGGCATCTTTGAAAACCATTTCGTCGATTTTTAAAATTTGTATGTTTATACTCAAACCATGTCCTTTACATCACCCGTATTCTTCTTAGGAAGACACAGTATTTTATTCAGGAATGTGCTTCCAATATAAATATTCATATGAAGGTGTGTGCATGTGCATAAGGACGTTATATTTATGTGTATTTCATTTATATGAACTTTTTTTAAGCTTTAAATTTTACACTTGGGCTAACAGATAGATCCATGGGTAGAGGTCATGTTTCAATTATTTTGCAAAACTAAATACCTGATATAATATAGTAAGTAAACTCATTTATACTAAAATTTAGCTATCAAGTTTTGATAGATAAAAACAAGGAATTTAATTTGGAATAAGTAGAATTTCTTTTTTTTCTCTATAAATTTTGTGATTTGGGGTGAGAGTTTTAAGAAACCTTTCCTTGGTTCCTTGAGATAATATAGCAGGTGAGGTTGTTGAAAAATAGACTTCTATTCTTCAGACCTGATATAATGTAAAGAGAGAAGCAATCCCTGCAAGGTCTTTTGGCTTCCACTTGTAGGCTGTGACATAAGCACACACACACACACACACACACACACACACACATGCATGTACATACATACATGCTTGTACACAAGCCTGTATGCATAAAATGAATTATCTCCTAATATCAGCAGATGTTATTTTCAGGTAAAACTGAGGGCAACAGTTTAAACTACATAGTTTCCTTGTTCATGTGTCTTTAATAATAAGTATATTCACAAAATTATTAAGATGGGATGATTGAAGACATATTTGACTATTTTAAAAATTAATAATTTTATCTTTGGGATTTTGTTGCTGTTATTATTGCTCTAGATACCAAAAAGTCATTTCACCATGTATTACTTACTATTTAACAGTTAAAAAATTCCTGGTTTAAAATTTTGCTAATCAATAGAAAAGGAGAAACTTGTGTTTGGTCTTTTTTTTATATTTCGGTGTATTGCTTATATTTAAATATTTTGTCTTTTACCTATGTCCTATAGTGTGTACTTTCTATCATTTCTAGGTCATCTCCTTCACTAGTACAGAGTGTTCACCTACTAACCCTAAGCCTGACTCCCAATTGTTATGAATAGACTTTGGACTTAGAATGGGAACTTAAGGCCCCTGTGTTAAAGTCTCAGAGTCTGGTGTGACACTGTTGGAGGACTGGTGTGGGACTGTTCCTCTTTTTCTCCTCATCCTGACCTGAGGTGGACAGTTTGGCTTTTACATGTAGTCCTCCTGATGATGAATTGCCTATGAAGTCCAAAGGTCACCAGGCCCAAAGACCTGAGAACAACAGAACAGAAGGAACTTTTTGCCTTTCTTCACTATGCCCTGATTTACCTTAACAATTTCCTATAGCCATATTAAGCTGACTTGCATAGATATAAATTCTTCCAAATTCTGTTTCCTGGGACAATGTCTTTCTTTGTTGAGACTTTTCTAAATTTTAGTCATGTCAATGGCTCATATCTTCTAATTCTCATCTTGGTATTCATTTATTTACTTGCTTATTCTTGAATAAATAGTGCAAACAATTAAATAATTTGAAACACTTCTTAACACGCACCATGACCTCACTTACATTTTCTTTTTGTTATCCTGTCAGGCTTTGAAAAGTTACAATTCATTAAAATTTACCCTAGCAGGGCATGTTGGTGCAACCCTACAATATGCCCTTCCAATGACCAAGGAAAGATAATTTCCAGAAGTTCTATGCTATCTTAGAACCTAGAGTGTGCTTCTGTTTCAAAAAACAAAGAAAAACAAAACTAAAGAAACAGAACAAAACTAACCTCATGAACATATAACTCACAAGAAATAGGTCTGATAAATACAATTGCTGATTTCAATTGCCATGAGAGGGTCAAAGAGGAAGTGCTCCTATTTAACAAGTCATTCTTAGTTATGTGAGGAAATCTTTGGAGGAATGCTGCTTACATCCTCGTTCATTTACTATTGGTTATGACTTTAAGCTTGGTACTTAATGTACTTTCAGTTTTCTATACTTGTTGCTATTCTAAATTCATACACTTATGGGCATAGATCATTGATGCAAATTCTTTAACACACTAAACAAGATTTGATAGAAGTTTCTTTGAGAATAAAAAACCTAGAATGATATTCATTCATAACTAAGTATAAAATATTTTTGCATTAGTCCCTGGGGTCATCTTAATAGCAAGTGTGTCATGTTCTAGAATTATTTATGCCCTGTTTACATAAGAAATTTTTGAAAATATTTTGACTCAGTTCATATCTAAGCAAAAGCTAGTTGGCCAAAGTGAATTATAGAATGCTTATTCATGAATCTGACTTCACTAGTAAATTAAAATGCCTATGTGTGCTAAGTATTATTAAGGATATTACAAAAATTAAATATCTTCATTTTCTGAAGCTTCTGTTCTTATCAAATGTTCAGGAAAATAGTGCTTATCTTCCATCTTCCATCTTTCTGAAAAAGCATGCATGTGCATGCGGCATCTGAAGCAGAACTCTGTGTCTTCAAATTGGAATGTTTTTGATTAGAGATTAGGATTATCTATATGAAAAATAAGCATTTTGGAGTAATGAGGGCTTGTATCAGTTTAGGCATTGTACTTAAGCACATGGTTCTTGTAGGCCTCGAATTCACAGAGATCTGCCTGCCTCTGCCTCCCAAAGTGCTAGGACTAAAGACAGGCACCACCACCGCCCGGCAACAACCAATGTTTTAAGGCACCATAGATCATGAACCAAAGTTACTGAGAACCCTATCTTGAAAAACCAGAACCAAACCAAAGCAAGCAATAGTTCTCAATTTGTGGGTTGCAACCTTCTGGTACCATATATTTCCAATGGTCTTAGGAAATGAGATTCTTCTCAGTAGCACAATTATAATTGTGAAGTAACAACAAAAATAATTTTATGGTTAGAAGTCACCACAACATGAAGAATTGTATTAAGGTTGCCAGCATTAAGAAGATTGGCAACCATTATCTTAAAGGGAGACATTTCCATCCAGTAACTTCTAGATGTGATTTTTAGATTTATAAGAGGACCATATTATATTAAGAGGGCTCCACAGCTAAGCCCTAGGTATAAAAGAGCCTGGAAATGCTAAAAGGACGTGTTCACTCAGAAAATAGAAATCCATCCATGGGAGTTGAAATTAAAAACAGCTACCTGTGTGTAATAATGAGACTAAGGAGGGTTGCAAGTTTGAGGACAGCCTGAACTATTTTTGTTCAAAGTTAGTGTGAACAACAGAAATAAAATATTCTCCCAAAACAAATATAAAATAAAAATAAGCTAATACAGAAGATTAGGTAAACCAGTAAAAGACTGAGAACACTAACATTGGGTGTAAGAAGGGCGAGATGGAGGTGAGCCATTGGCTTGGATATAAGCAGTTCAGAAAGAAAATGGCAGATCTGGGTTTTGTAAATGTTTTGTCATGTCCTACCAGACATACAAAATGAAATAGGTCATCAGTCAATCAAATGTATTCTTAACCATTTACTGAGCAAACACTTTTGAAATAAGGTATCTTTGTCAATAATATTATTAATCTAAAGTTAGGCCATACCAATTAATGAGTGGCTTTGAGTCCCCCTGAAATTTGAGGAGCAGTATTTATTCTTGCTATTACATGTAAAGAACAATTAACATTTTATGCCTTATTTTCACTGATTATAGAGACTTTCTTCTCATGTATGGTTCTATGACTCCATCTCATTCATATGAGTAAACTAAAAGTGTATCATTTGTTTAATATGTACAATCTGCTGAGCACACTATTTGCGTGTGTCTGGCACGTTGCTTGCACAGCTTGATGACATCTTCACACATTCTGCATTGGTAATCTCTATTCCTTCCTACACTGCGTTTACATTATCCTTAAAGTACAATTCTGCTCTTCACCTGCACCTTGGGGTTCCAACAGGGCAGGGCACCATGCCCTCTTTCAAGGAAGAAGGGGGAGGGAGGAGGGGTTGGGGGGTAGTGGGAGGGGACCGGGAGAAGGGGAAGAAAGGTAAAAATTTTATTTCTTTAATTATGTTCTTGAATGGAAAAAATAAAACAAAACAATGTATGGAAAAAAAAGAATACACAATTCACAAGACAAAAAATAAAAAGAAAAAAAAAGTACAATTCTGACTAAAGGTATTTGAATTTGAAATCAGGTACACTGTTAGTGGCAACTCTCAATGCCCTATTGTCAAAAGGAAATTTTTATATTTCCACATTGTATTCTGCAAGTGTCCTGTCTTCTTATTGTCACAGGAAATTCGCTCAAGTCCTAAATAACCAGTGACCTTGAGTGTGGTGACTCATGAGCATGGTTTGAAAGATTCAGCTTTGAATAATGGTCAGATTATTTCTGCTCATTCAGCTCATCACAAAGTTGTCATCACCAGTGAGTCATCATTGGGAGACATTTTTAGATCAGTTATTTTTTTTATGTTTGTTTCCTACATTTAGGGTTTATTAGCTACGTGATAGAGCTTTCTCTTAGCTATAATTGCAAATTGATTCCAAGAGTTCACAGTCCACACATTCACCTGAACTTATATGTATACTCGAACTGTGCCAAGATTTTGAGTACGAATAATCAAAAGTTTCTTTGAGTAGTTTCTTAAAATGACAACCATGGTGTTGGCAGATTATATTTTCAAACCTGGAAATGGGAGATATTTAGATAACATTTTCCCGAGAAAAATATCGCTGATAGTCAAAGTTTTCAATTCAGAATAAAATTATACAAATAAAAGGTAAAAGTCTATTTTTAACATTCCTATAAGGTGCCATTGTGGGAAGTGTCTTTTAAAGAGATGACCCAAAATTATTATCTTTCCTTTCAAAGTTTGGAAAATATCCAAGGTTATTCATGGTTTTCTACTGCTGTGACAAAGCACCATGATGAAAGGGAATTATTTAAAGAAGAGTTTGTTAGGACTGAGAGATCCAGAGTGTGAGTCCATGACTGTCGTGGCTGAGAGCACATCTCTAGGCAGGCTGGGGCCATGGCACTGGAGCAATACCTAAAAGTTTAATTGATCCATAAGTACTAGGTAGAGATAACTACATGGAATGGTTGATACTTTTAAAACTTCAAAGGCCACATCAGGTAATGGACCTCCTCCAATAAGACCACACCTCCTAATCCTCCCAACTAGTTTTACCAAATGGGGACCAAGCATTCAAATATGTGATCCAATGGGGAGAAAGCACAATTAACTGGCTATAACTATTGAACCAATTTAACTTGCATTTTACCTTTATTTGACTTCAGTAATAACATATCTTTTATATCCTATTCCTATGTAGAAGTAAATTATGTAGAAGCAAATTTCAAGGTGAGCTTTATTGTTCTAAATAGAAAAGGGATTTAATATTAAGTCTGAAATGAATGACCTTCAGCTATTTCAACACTTATAAATAAGTTGACTTATATGTATGAGTTAATAGGTACAATCAAGGCATTCAAGATATGATTCAGGTTGTTTTGGAATCAGAGTTCTTTGTGTTAGCTGGTGTTTTATTGGCTGAAAATTGAATATCACAAAAATATCACTTTTGGCTTGAATAAGTGTGGAGTATGGCTTTCATACTTAAAATAGAAGAAATAAAGTATGTCTTCTAAGTAGTAACTGTAGAATAATGTGGTACATTAAATGGTCTTTCAGAAAAGGGGGACAATGTACCATATCATAGCTTTTCACAGCAGAAACCCTGTGTGTGCTCTGATTAATAACAGGCCATTGGCAACAGAAAATTTATCTATTTAATTTGATATTATATTTAAACATTTTCAACGTGCCTTGTCTCATCTTCTTGCTCTCTCTGCTGGATCTTTTGTTCCTTTCTCTCATTACTTTTTCTTTCAGCCCTTCCTTCCTTCTACCTCTTTTCTTCTATTCCATCTTCCCTGAAGTGACTCTACTACCCATCTTTTTCAAATATATATTCCAAGTTAAAAGAACACAATTTTATCAGTTAATGGAATCTGTGTTCTGGATCAGGTGTCACTCTAGTACAGCCACATGTGACGGAGAAGACGGAAACCACAGAAGCTTTTCTGGGGACAGGAATGCTATAGAATGTGAAAGAGGCTGTATCCAGAGGATTATTTTTTATTGTGGAAATAGAGAGAAGCAGTTTTGTAAAGCTTAGAGCTATCTTTAACTTGTCTATTTTACTCTTATGTTATGGCGAATAAAACTGTTTTATCTGGCCTATGCAACCTTAGGTCCAGAAATCTTTTATTCATCTTATGTATCTTCACAATGTCCTAGTTGCTATATGAGTATTGGATGGGCTGAGAAAGAAGGAGAGAAGGGGAACTCCAGATGGAAGAACAGGCTATAGAAAAAGAGAACTGAAATTATAAGCTTAGTTAGTAAGTTGTTATAAGAATTACAAAACAGTTTATCTCACTACTTCTTCTAATATATAATTTTATTTTATAAAAGTCTATATTATAAAAGGATTCTTTTTCTTCATTATTTTATTTATACTCTGTGATTTTTGTGCAAAGTGTTTCAATCATATTAATAAATCCTTTGACTAATCTCTGATGCCTACACTCCTTCACAATCCTCTCAATATTGTGTTTTGTTACCTTTAAACCCAGCAAGTATGATTGGTGCTGCCCATATATTCTTGGATGTGTTGATTCAGCTATTGTGTGGTCAATCCACCAAGGGATATATCTTTAAAAGAAACCAAATATTTATCTCACAGCAACTTTCAGTTGTCAGTAGTTACTTAGATAAGTTTAAGCTTTTATCTTTTACCTCATCTTGCCAAACTAAGGTTTTGTTAGGTTGATTATGCAAGGGATTTGTGCAGGATGTATTAGGTACTGAGAATTCATATGGCCATATGTCCTGCTGTGTCCAGAAAAAAAATTTTTCCTTGTAGTCATCCATGGCAATTGACTTTGCAATCTCTCATTTCTTTTTCCTTCCTTTTTAATGTTTTTTTCGTATGTGCCCTGATCACTTATAGTTTTTCTAGTTAATTGTCATCTTCACCAAAAAGAAGCTTCTCTGATGAGGTTTGAAAGGTGAAATATCTGTACAAATGATCAAAAATCATTAGAAGTCCCTTTAATCCACTCATTTAGGCTTTCCTCTAGGGCCCATGACTTGTCTATCACAGATTCTTGGCCCAAAAAGGCTCAAACTGTGTATCCAACTTGTAAATCAAGACTGAAGTCCAATCAGAAAATTGTTGATTACTAACTGAACATTCATGCTGCTATTGCACCAGTTGGCATGCCTTAACAGGCTGATCATTACTGTAGTTCTCAGAGTTGACATCTTCCAGTAGGACACATAGCATCTTCCAGCGCACAAATGGTAGCCAGTGTGGATGGAGAGTTCATGTGAGCCCTAGTTTTGATTTTTCCCTGTTCTATGACAGGGAAAAGTAAGTGACTTTAGGAATGCAATTACAATTCCTTTATAAAGAAAATAGCTCCTTCTTTTTAACATAACCGAAATGTTGCTGAAAAATACTCCTCCCATTCAAATTTACCTGGTCAGTTTGGCATATTTGTCTCCTTATATTACATTTCCTCATTATAATAGAGTTAATTATTGTGGGCTAAAGGTATTCCACATTTGTTTCTTAGAACAAATTTCATCTTCCACTCCCATATCCATTATTTCCCTACCTACAATTATCATGAATATATTTCATACACTTAGCTTCACTGTCATTTTCAAACACTAAATCATTATTATACATATGATAAGCTAGTCCAAAGCTAGCACTCACTGTCCTGAGACTGATATTTCTACTCATGATATTACACCAGATGCCAGGGAATTATTCTTAAATTTGACTCTCCCTCACATCTACTATGTAATCCATTTAACAATCTTTTGGATTCTAACTCATACATATTCTGAAATTGTTTCATGTCTATTTCTGTCACACAAATCCAACTGCAGTGTTTTACATTAGTTTTGCAATTTAATTTATTCTTCATGCTGAAACCAAGAGAATATTTTAAGACCATAACCTAATCATATCAATTGTTTCTCAATGCTCAGATTAGTGCCAATTGTTTATCAGTGGCATGGTAAATCTTCCTTGATAACCTACATTGCTTGCTTCCTGATAATCAGATGCATACTCAGCTGTCCTTGCATATTGCTTCCTCATGGCCCAGTCTGTTCTCAGTACAGAAATACTTCTTCCTATTGCTCTTTGGATTCCCCCACCCCTTCATTTAAACTCTGCTCAAAATTTACTTTTTCAGTGTGCCTTATCAGAGGATTCTGTTTACAAATATAAACCATGTTGGTTTTTGTTTTTTGTCTTCAGTATGATCCTGCATCTGTCTTTATCAGTACTTTGTATGCCTTTTGAGAAAGGAGAATACTTATCTTCTAAAACTACCCTACCCCATTGTGGCCACTATAGTGTCCAGAAGGATATACTCAAATATATCCATTTTTCAAGTATAATATGAATAAACATAAATGAATAGAAAGAGATTGAGAAGACATGCTTGTGAATCAATCAGCTACAGATAAGAAGAGATATAGACACACAAGCAAATATGTTTCAATGCCTGAAACTACTTCTGTTATACAGCAGTACAATGTTAACAGGTATATTTTTCATGTCTTATGAAGACCCAAAAGTTTATCATCTTCTAGGGATTGTGACTTATAAATGATGAGAAATACAAATGGCAATAGATTCTAATTAGATCTATAAAATGGAATGAACTATGGAGACAGGTTGGGAACTTCTTCAGTGTAAACACACTGAAGAAAGGTTAATTCTGTTAAAACAAAAAGAAGGCATCATCCCAAGTTGCAGTGTGTTGTTCAGCAGGATTTTACATAAAGTAAAAGAGGTACATCAGGGAAATAAAGCTATAGGTTGATTCTGTGTAGAATAATTCATCTATTTATATTTCCTACACTGTAGTTTTACTCTTTGCATATTTTAAACAAGAACATCCAGAAGGATATCAAATATATTTTTTTCATTACTAAGTTGTTAACCATAATTTTTTTACTTGGATAGAGACTTTACCGTAAAATATTTACATAGCATGATTGTGGTAACACACAATTGTAATTCTACCCTTCACAACGCTGAGGAAGTAAGATGTTTGAGGATTGCTGGGATTCAGTGGGACACTGTGTCTAAGAAGGAATGAATATCTCATTTCTATTTTTCAGTAACCCTGTCAAAATAATGCTATTGCTCCCATTATTCTCCTTTTTTTTCTGGTTTTCAAAATCTAGGGAGATTGAGGAAATTTTCCATGTTTACTCTACATGATGGACTTATTTGGTATTTACACCCAATCCTCTACCTGACAGAGCCATATTATTATTGTCTACCAACTGTCGCATGATTAGAGATATAAAGTAGAAACTTATAAATCATATTTCTTCAACTTGGCACACATAAGAAAGATTAGTCTCTTTTTGTAAAGCCCTCATTCACGGATGAGTGAAAAGGAATTTGCAGCATGAGCAAAACATAAATAAATAAGCACAGTTGGGTCCTCCTACCTGTGCTCATTCTTTGTTGGGAAAAAAATACTTGACCAAAGCAACTTAAGTAAAGGAGGGGGGTTCTCCATGTAACCGTCCTGACTGCACAGGAACTTGCATTTTTGACCAGTCTGTCCTTGAACTCAGCGAGACTCACCTGCCTCTGCCTCCAACGTGCTGGGATTAAGGCCATGAGCTACCATGGTCTGGCTCTTTTAATTTTTATTAAGAAGTGAAAAAGTAGAGACAAGCTCTTCCCTTAAGCTTGTACCATTTACATTCTAATAAAGAATGGGTGTATTTTTGAAGCATGTTATTTAAAGACACCCAAGGTAGGATCCAGGACAGTCATCCATATCTTGAACTGTAGTGGCTTAAGAAGATTTCGTACCGCATTTCTTTATTTGAACATTAATATATAATATTAAAGACAAAGGCTGAGTAAGACAGGGAAAGTTTCATATCTCTTGTGTTCAATGAATGTTTTATACTTGACTTTTTTTACAATCTTAGAACTCAGATGCATACCATAGATGGAAGCATTATAAGTCTACATGTGTTAAGCGTTTTCCTTATTTTCTGTGGAGTGACTTGAGTCCTTTTTAAAAGACAGATCAACCCAGCTACCAGTTCCCTTTCATGCAGATACTAGTGATAAGGCTTTACAGTGCAGGGTCTGGCAAAATGCTTAAAAGCAAAAGGGGCGGGGGAAGCCATGCATTAGAAGAATGAAAACAACTGAAGAGAAAGTCACTCACTATGAATTTCGAGTTTTAGCACAGTACGAAAATACCACATTCTTGTGAATAAATGGTTACCAAGGTCTTGTTTTATTTCTCTACAGTAGCGAAAAACAGGGCATTACATTACTTGGCATGTTTTTAAGATTTTTGTGATATTTGGAGTTGTAAGATCATAATTATCTTTGTTTGAGCAAGGATAAGTCACTGTATGATTCTTAATATTGCTTGTGTGCTATTCACAATCAGATCCTTGACAGGTGATAATAGTATTTATACATGTATATAGCAAACTTATGTGATCAGATGGAAGTTACTAATTCTTCACAGTTTAGAATAAATACTGATAAATATAATACAATTTTTCCTAAAACATAACAAAAAAAGATTTTTTAACGTTTTCACTGTTTTCTATTGCTGTTGTAAAAATTTGCCTCAAGTGTAGTGAATTGAAACCATGTGGGATCATTTTCCTATCCTTCTTGGTCAGAAGCATGGCAGAGATCTCACCAGGCCAAATGCAACTGACTTAGAGATTAAAAGAAACCCTTTCTGCATGCCATAGGCAGAAGCTGTGATGGTTAACATGACCAGTTTGATGGGAACTAAAATCATCTATGAGGCTGTGAGGGATTCTCCAGGTAATGCTAAGTGATGTAGGAACAGCTGCCTTGAATGACTGAGGCTGTTGCTGTTGACCAGCTGCTGGAGGTGAGGACATGGAGGAGAAAGGGAGACAGAGAGACCAGCCTCTGGAGCTGGGCAGGACTAGAGAAAGGGGGAGGAGTGAGAAAGTTTTGCCTTTCATGAAGGGATATAGCTATAGTACATGCATACAGGGAGTGGCTGGGGCTGATTGCACACCTCGCCAAGACCCTTAGATCAGGCCATTGCAATGCCTGAATCCTAACAAGCACATGCACACAAGGTGTGCTCTTAGTGATTGACTGCAGTTGAGGACTTGAGGGCAGGCCAGCATAATGCCCGAATGTCAACAGTGGCATCATTCTATGGGTTGAGATCCTGGACTGTACAGGACAGAGAAACTGAGGCAGGTATGTGCCTTGCAGTCTACTTTTCACTATGAACTTTGTGATAAGATTCCTCACTGCTCTTGCTACCCTGGTATTTTCACTGTCATGACTATACAATGTATTGTACAATCTGGACTATGCATGACTGTACAATCTGGCCAATAGGCCAAAATAAATTCTTCCCTTCATAAACTTTATTTTTTAAACTTCTGATGAGTCAAGCTTCCCATAGTTTTCCATATTTAAGAACATCCTCCATCTTTAAAGCCAGCTATCGCTTTGATCGAAGCCCTCAAATTACTTTTTTCTCTAACCCTTAAAGTTCTTTTTTTCCAGTTTTAAGGGTTTATGTGAATAAATCAGACCAACTAGGATAATCTAGGAAAATATCATGATGGGCCTCAAACCCATTTTAGTAGTTATTTTCCAAGCAAGGCAACATATTTACAAAGCCCACCTGGGAATTTCTGTCATAAACTGACTACAAGAACAATAACTACATTATAATCAGAAAATGGACTAGGACTTTTTCTTGGGATGTAAAAATTGTAATCACCATTGAGTCACATCTTGATTTTAAGATTACATGATGCTATGTTTGTAAGGGGCAGTACAGGCCTCTTCCTCATGATTTCTGCAAGGAAGAAGACGATCTAATTCACAGGACATGGAAAGGATTTACATGAATTAATAACTTAATAGTAAGGTTCCAAATTCATTATTAAAGTACTAAAACATTATGCTCATAATATTTTCCTAAGTTTCAATATAAATATGGGGAACTAACTTAATTTTTCTTATGTAGTACAATTATTCTTCTTCAATTTACATGTAAGATTAAGCAATGTTAGCCTTATTAGAATAATAAATGATAAACGAATCCAATAAACATTTAACTTTGGTTTGGTAAGAAAGCAGCATGTTGACTTTATACCAAAAAGAAAGATGCTGTAGAGTCTTTGGAATTTCTAACATTTCTATACTGTTAATTTTTAATGAGGCATTTTCTCTGTCTCTCTCCCTCTTTCTTCATCTTTTACAATTATGTTTTATAGAATTAAACTAACAGAATTATTAACTTAAATTTTAAATTTCAGTGTAGGAAGATTCAATATCTTTTATTTACACATTTTTTTATCAGACAATTGGATGAGAGCATCATCAATGGACAAATAAAGTTCCATATGCTATGGTGTCCTCAAATCCAGCAGCTGTCTACAGATAGCATAACACATTACCTAGATACCAATGTCCTATTTGAAAATATGTCACCATAATAGAGAAGTCTCAGAAAAAGAAGGGTACAATCTCTCTCAAGTGTCTAGAAATTGTTTGGATATCAAAAAAAAAAACCACTAAGAAATAGAAAAAAAAATGTAATAAATTCTGACTGGAAATACATACTATTTGAAAGGATTATATTAATGTGTATCAACATATATCTTCAAACATTCCTATTTTTCTGAGTTACTGTTCACCTCATGTTTATGGATTTTGGTGACCTTATTCTCATTGCTTTTCAGATGAGAACTTGGAGACAAGTTAGTCTCTAACCCCAAATGTTATCCTTTACATCTCCCCATTGTTGATTTTTGCATATGATTATTGACAACACAGAAAGCTAATATAAAACAGGTTCCATGAACTGTCTGACCTCTCTCAGGATTTTCTAATTACCATTGTAGCATTAAAATTAAAGATATTATTAAATACAATTTTTAAAATGACACATTGAAATGGTGTCCTTTCCCCAGGATTTTTTTTATCAATCTTCCATTTATTGCCAGTGTTCTTTAAATAAAGCTGACTTTGGAGAAAGGAGGCTGAGGGAATATAAATCAAAAATAGTTTCTTGCTATGTATACCACATATTGATATTATGAGGATATATTGTAATGTTGAATTTTTTCCTTTGAATCAGAGGTGGCAATGAATTAAGTGATTTAAATTGAAGCAGAAGAATGTACAATAGATTTCAGAATTATACTGATTATAAGCATTCTAAGAAAAATTATTGGGGTGGAGGAAAGAGATTGGAGAAATCAAAAAAGGCACACTAATTTGTGCACAGCTTGAAAGTCGACAAATGTGCTATATAATATTTTGAATGTATTAGATGATTGTCTGAAATGAATAACAATTTTTTATCAAGGGAAAGTTTTTGTAATAAGGTGCCTTGCTATTTTAAATAATGTGGTAAACCATAGTCATAATGATATGTTAAAAATAAATTTACATGATAAAATACTGTTATTTGTATGATAATTTAGTTCATTCCTTAAGTTATTTACGCACACACACACACACACACAGAGTGTTCTGAGATGAGGTCAAGCTATGTACCCCAGACTGGCCTCAAATCATTATATGTATGCATAATTATGCTTAATTGCACTTCTACACTTCTATACTTTTGAGGAATACAAATTAGAGACTCTATCTGGTACTGCACAGGTCTAGAAATGTGTTGACTCAACTAAAGGAACTGGTGCCCAAGATTTTCCAACTAAAAGATTTGGTTACACTTTGATATAGTAAACTAATTACATATATTGTATTTACTAGGATGTAAAATGTTATATTATTTAAACAGTATAAAATAAGTACATTGCAATATTTACTTATTTCTCCCATCTTATCCAATTGGTGATACTTGCTTTACAACATATTAATTTAAATAAAGGATAGGTGCTGTCAGTAAGTTTACATAGTTTACAGCCAGTATACTACATTTTGTTTAAGTTTATAAATATAATTATATGTTAAACTGAGTTAGCACTCCTTTATTCTGCAGCCTTATTAAAATCTATTTTAAACAGACTCAAAATCAATTTCTAAATAGAAAAATGTTTTTGTTAGTTGCTTTTGAAAGGTTATGAAAAAACTGCATTTTTAAAATAAAACGGTTGACAGTTTTTCAGTATTTAATTTTTTTAAGCATGACTGAAATATTTAAAACTCTATGTTTTTTTTGTTTGTTTGTTTCTTGAGACAGTGTTTCTCCGTAGCTTTGGACCCTGAACTGGAACTAGCTCTTGTAGACCAGGCTGACCTCAAATTCAGAGATCCTCCTGTCTCTGCCTCCTGAGTGCTGGGATTATAGGCGTGCATCACCACTGCCCGACTAGAACTTTTATTTTTTAGCTAGGCCAAAAAATGTTGATTTTCCTATACTTTTCATGCACTTTACTGAAGCTCTTTAGGTTTGTAACATGATTGTCTGTATGTTTATGCATATGTGCAAATTTATACGTATATCTGTATATTTTAGTAGATTTTACTGGTTTTGATGGAATCATTTCCATTTGATTTCTAACCAAACGTATGTTCAGCAATTATGCAAAGAATTTTAAAATACAAGTAAAAACTGTATTTATATATGTATGTAATTTGTATTTAAATTAACATATGAAACTATGTAAGATGATTATCTATACAGAAAAGTTAAATACGCACAGTGTTTGGGAAGACATTTTAAATGATCGAGTCAGAATATCCATACTCAATATCTTATGAATAGTTGTTATTGAAAAAAAAGATGAAAGTTTAAAGACATACGTGAGTAAATATATTATTTAAAATATAATCTGTGTGCTGAAGAATTTTACATTCATTCAGAACTTCTTTGAATTCCAGATAAGTTCATGTCATTGCCTATTTAGCATCAAGACTTGGATAGCAAGTGGAAAGAGCTAGAAGATTGGTAATGTCCTGGGCAACCTGCTTGTCTCAAGACCTGACCATCTCATAAGTAGAGCATGCTGTCTCAAGATGCTCAAATACAGAAGCTTTGCATCATACTACATTCTACTACTCTCTTTTCTTTTCCTCCCACTCTCCCTCTCTCCCTCCCTTCCTTTCTTTATCTGTATTTGGGGCAGGCATGTCATAGTGCACATATGAGGTCAGAAGACAACTTATGGGGCTTGGTTCTGTCTTTGTGGGTTCTGGGGGATTAAACTCATGTTGTCAGGCTTAGAGGAAAGATTACTAACCTGCTGAATCATCTCACCAGGACCCTCATTATCTACTTCTAACATATATATGATAAGGCAATAAATTCAGAATTAACTGTGTCTCTCTCCAGTCACTGAAGTACTCTGGTCATAGTTATTCTCCTATTCTCTTCTTGTGTAACTTTTCCATCACCATCTTCTCTTTATTTAACACTTTAGACTACTTTACCATGAAAGCCAGAACCATTGGCTTAAAACATCAGTTTCATTTTGGTGCAGCTCTTCTTGCACAATAGAGATTTCCCAGTTCGTTGAAAGTAGGGACCAAAGAAAATTAACAGCCTGAAACTCCTGCATATCCACCCTGAGACAACTTAGACTTTAATCTCTTTCCTCTACACCTTCTTTGTCTCACTCATAAAACAGAGCAACTGGAGAGCAGTAGAGGTCAGAGGTCTTTGAATCTATTTCCATGGGCATGGAAGCTAACCATTTGTCTCCTAAGTGCATTACGAACAGTGACTATGACGGTCTGGGGATTGAAAGAAGATCCCTTGTTGTAAACCAAACTATCATGCTCTTCTTTTTTTTCCCCATATCCTTTTATTTTTTTCAATTCAAAAAAAAAAGAATTTACATTTCCTCCCCTTCTCCCAGTCCCCTCCCTCCCCCCTCCCTCCCGCTGCTTCCTTAAAAGAGGGCATGGTGCCCAGCCCTGTGGGAAGTCCAAGGCCCTCCCCTCTCCATCCTGTCCTAGGAGGGTGTGCATCCAAATCGACTAGGTTCCCAAAAAGATAATACATGCAGAGGAGATAGGTCTTAGTGTCATTGTTGATGGCTTCTCATTCTGCCCTAATTGGCAGCCACATTTAGAGAGTTCAGTTTGATCATCTGCTCATTCACGGAGGAAAGGTGAATATTGGAGAAGGGAATAAGATATCTACATTATTGGAGTCGTTTTAGGACTGGCAAGATACTTGGCTCTGGAGGAGATCCCAGGTATCATGCTCTTCTTAATAATGATTCCTATTCAGAAAGTGTGTGTGTGTGTGCACGCGGGTGTGTGTGTTTTCTTTCTGTTTCTTGCACAAGACAGGAATTCTCTGGATTTGATTATGCTTTTCTTTAAAATGTTCTTTCTGCTTTTCAGTAACTCCATCCCACAGTGTTGGTTTTGCTTAAATACTATTAGTAGGGAGATCCCTGAGCATCTCAATCTAATGTTTGACGATCCCAGACATTTCCTTTCCCACCAACCTTTTTAGCATTCCTCTCTAATGTGTCAAATATTACATTATCATGTACTTTTTTCACTTTTTAAAGTATGTCCTAAGTCGTGTGAGGGCAGAAATTTTAACTTTCTTTGTTGTTTACTTCAGTATTTGTATAAACAATACTTAGTACAAATTAGGACCCAACAAGTATTTCTTAAGAAATGGGAAATTACTAGTTGTAAAAGAATTATAGAAAATAATCAACAAACTGTTCAATACTAAAGTTTGGTTTCAAAAAGGTACAGTTATTCACAGTAAAGAATATCATGTTTTCAGAGAAGGTAATGTAAATGGAAGGAATATAAAACACCAAGTTTAAAATAATATAAGCAATATAAGCTTGCTTGTAAGGAGGTGAATTTAAAATCAATATGCTGAAATTCTAATACATATAGATTGTAAAAGTATGGGTGAATAATGTTTTTGTTAATTTTGTTGGTATTCATAGTTTTATTTTTCTGTCTATAGTAAGTTCCCAAGATAGAGTAAAGTAATTTTAACAATTAGTAGGAAAGAAAAAAATAACATTTCTCATAACTTTTTAAAAATTATTAATTTAGCATTACATATATTAGGTTTCATTATTATTCTTTTCCAATTAAATTTGCTTTAATTTTGTTCTTCCCTTTCTTCTCTATGCCCTTCTCCTTTTGAACATTCCCACTTCTGTCACAATCATCCTTTTTTTTTCCCTTCCTCCCACCCCAACACCTCTTATTCCCTCTTTTTAGTCTCATAGTGTCTTCCCCTTCAAGTGCTATACATACATATAAATATTGGAATCAAGATCTGGAATACATTGCATATATTTATGGAATTTTCCAATAGTAAAAATATTTTTTGAAAGCTAGGATCTCCATATAAGAAAAATCATACACAAAAAGAAAAAGAAAACATCCAAACAACAAAAGCTCCTGTCTTTCAGCAAGTGGGCTAATGAAATAAAGCAGTAGTTCTCAAAGAAAGAAGTGCACACGGACAATAAATATATATTTATTTTTTTCTTTAAGCATTCAGATCCTTTAGTAACCAGGGAAGTAAAAATTTAAACCATTTTGCGATTCCAACTCATGCCAGTCAGAAAGGAAAATAAACAACAGCAAAGGCTAAAGAGTTGAGGATATAGATTGGATAGAGGTGCCCTTCTTAGTTGCTGGTGAAGGTATAACTACAATAACCATTGTGGAAGTCAGTAGACAGGGTTTTAGAATAATTAAAAATTCAGCTATTGTATGGTCTAATTATTCCATTCCTGGGCATATTTCTGAAAGACCCCCTGACCTCCCACAGAGATAAGTACGTAGCCATGCCGTTTCTGCTGTATACACATAGGCAGAAAAGAAGACATGACTAAAGTTTGGTAAATCTAACTCTTCTTCCACACACTGCCTAATATTAGTATAATGAGCTACACTGTTCCAGAAACACAGCAATAAAATATTCTGCAACTGTCTCTTTTCTTTTTTATTTTATTTAAAAAAAATCTGTATGCCAACCACAGATTCTCCTCCCTCCTCTCCTCCTGTTCCCTTCCCCCAAATTTTTTCTACATTCCCTGCCCCCAACAATCCACTCGTCAGAAAGTATAAGGTCTCCCATGGGTAGCCATATCAAGTTGAGGCAGTCCAAGCCCCTTCCCCTGCATCAAGGCTGAGCAAGACTTTCCACCATAGGGAATGGGTGACAAAAAGTCAGCTCATGAACCAGGGACAGATTCTGGTACCACTGAAGGAGCACCACAAACAGACCAAGCTACACATCTGTCGCACACAATCAGAGAGGCTAGGCCAGTCCCATGCAGGTTCCGAGCTGTTAGTCTGGAGCTCATAAACTCCCAAGAGCTCTAGTTAGCTCTCCCTGTGAGTTTCACCATCACGATCTTGACCTCCCTCCCTCCCTTGCTCATATAATTCCTCTTCACTCTCTTTAACTGGACTCCAGGAGTTCAGCCCAGTGCTTAGATCTCCAATACCTGCTTCCATCAGTTACTCGATGAGGGTTCTATGATGACTATTATGATAGTCACCAATCTGATTACAGGAGAAGACCAGTTCAGACACCTTCTCCACTATTGCTAGGATTCCTAGCTGGGGTCATTCTTGTGGTTTCCTGGGATACCAGGTTTTTCTCTAACCCAATACCGCTCCTTCTTTCACGATATCTCTTTCATTGCTCTCCCTCTCTGTCTTTCTGTCAACTGGATCATCCAGGTAACTCATGTTCCAATTCCCATTTCCTTCACTGTACCCTCTGCCCCCAATTTACCCAGGAGACCTCACAGATTTCCTCTCCCCAGGGGCTTCTATGAGTCACTCTTATGGTTCTTGTTACCTAGCTTCTCTGGGGCCATGGATTGCTGCCTGGTTGTCCTTTGCTTTACATCTAATACCCACTTATGAGTGGATACATACCATGTTTGTCTTTCTGAGTCTGGGTTACCTTACTCAGGATGATGTTTTTCATGTTCCATTTATTTGCCTGCAAATGTCATGATGTCATTGTTTTGTTTTTACCATTGAGTAATACACCATTATATAAATATAGCACATTTTCTCTATCCATTCTTTGGTTAGAGGCATCTAGGTTGTTTCAATTTTCTGGCTATTGTGAAAAGATTGAAAATAGCTCTATATCTATCATCCTGCGCAAAGCTCAAGTTCAAGTGGATCAAAGACCTCAACATAAAACCATTTACACTCAACTTAATAGGCGAGAAATTGGGAAGTAGCCTTGAATGCATTGGAACAGGAGTCAAATACCTAAATATAAAACAAGTAGAACAGATACTGAGAGTAGCAATTAATGGAACCTCCAAAAACTGAGAAGCTTCTGGAAGGCAAAGGACACTGTCAATAAGACAAAGTGGCAGACTACAGAATGGGAAAAGATCTTCACCAACTCCACATGTGACAGAGGGCTGATCTCCAAAATATTTTTAAAAATCAAGAAACTAGATATTAAAATACCAAATAATCCAATTTTTATAATGAAGTACAGATCTAAACAGAGAATTCTTAACAGAAGAATTTCAAGTGGCTGAAAGACATATAAGGAATTGCTCAACAGTCTTTTTCATCAGGGAAATGCAAGTCAAAACAACTCTGAGATACCATCTTACACCTGTCAGAATGGCTAAGATCAAAAACACTGATGATAGCTTATTTTGAACAGGATATGGAGTAAGGGGCACACTCCTCCACTGCTGGTGGGTGTGCAAACTTGTACAGCCACTTTGGAAATCAATATGGACGTTTCTCAGATAATTAGGAATCAATCTACCTCAAGATGCAGCAATACCACTCTTGGGAATATACCCAAAAGATACTCAATTATACCACAAGGACAATTCATAGCAGCATTATTTATAATAATATGCAACTGATTCTAAAAAAATTACTAATTAAAACAAACAAGACAACCATAGCATTTGCTTAGCTTTCTTAATGCTGTATATTAAATCAGTCCTGTATTTAACAGGCCTCTTTGGTGTGACAAGCACTGCTGTGTAATATAATGACAAAATCTCCTGCCTCAGGGCTTCAGATGAGACAGCAAGGACACATCAGATCCAAGATAAGGACCTTTAATTTTCTTTGTGATAGTTGTATAAAAAAGGTCAGAAGAGAACATATATTGAGAAGACCATTCCTCTTGTTTAGACTTTTTTTTTTCAAAGAAAGGCCTGATCCAGTCAATTATATGTTTTGTACAATGGAATTTGTGACACATTCAGAAATCAAGGTAAGGAACCCTGAAATTATAAACAGTGTCAGCATATATGCATAACCTATAGGTAGATGATATAATGCATGAACTGCAACCAGGTGGTCATTAATTAATTTTTTTTGTAAATCAAGCACTATGCTGCTTCCAAAGATATGGAGCTGAACAAATTTATCCTCTTTCTCTATGTAACAAATAAATACATGGACATATTAAGTAGAGAATGTTATGTGTTACAAAGGGAAAACTTAAGGAAGGTTGCCGCTGTGGAAATCTGTTAGAAACACTTGTCCATTTGATATGAAAATTCAAATACTGGACATGGGTAAAGATTTCCACAGAAGGTGAGATTTTAATGCACATAAACAATGATTTACTGAGAGAAGAAAGAAGTCAAGGCTGAGGATGGGAAATTCTCCAACCTTGTAGAAAAGCAAAGGTCATGTAGATGTCAGAGTGGGGGAGAGCCCATCTGGAGATATATGTGCTTCACGTTAAATAATGCAGAGCAAGGACACTGAAGGGACTGAGGAGGGAAGAATCAAGCTTGGCATTTTCGCATTTACTATTAGATAGACTGTGAAGATCATTTGTAACATAAAATAAATGAAAAAAATAGATGCCAAAATGATGACATTTACAGTGATCCTAACTATCTAATCATATTTTACTACCTAAGGGAATTCCAGGGTTTTATACTTTTTGTGATATACTTGGAGATTTTCATTTTTTTTCTGAAAATTGACCTTTAAATACCATGAACAAAACTTTGTTTCTACTTGGAGTTCAGGTTTTCTTTAAAATAAACTAAAATATAATATAGGCAAAATGCCTACCAAAAGTTGATACCCTCATATTAGTTTTACCATTCTCCAAACAAGAAAAAAAATCACACAAGACTAAAAATCATACTGATTTCCAGTATATTGTGGAAGGAAGTAGATCATTTGTCTTACAGTAATTTTGGATTATAGATTTATAAGTTTATTAGGTTACCATTACTCCTAAACTTGATGTCTATGTACATTTTACAGTACACTCAGCCCATGTGTGAAGAACATGACTAGCTAAAGTATGTGGCACTTAAGGAAAAGCGCACATTGCCTGCACACAGTATGGTGCATACTAAACTAGACATTTATATTTAGAATTAATCAGACTCTTGGCAAAACATCCTGATTGTTTATTCAACCTGATGCTGCAAATTATCTCTTGCCATAGTCTTTTAAATCAGTCTGTCTAATGATCAAGAGTAATTAGTTTTTGCTGAACTCCCCATATGAAATTTAAGGATGATAAAACAAATGCTTGGCTCCATTACAATTCAGTTTGCAATTATTTAGTTGATATTCTAATATATTCTGGGTAAGAAGAAAATTTTTCCATCATTGTGTCTCTCTAATTACTTTCAGTTGCTTCCTTCTAGAAATATAAAAGAGAATCTTTATTTCTATCTGTCAGTTTTTGAGATGTTGCTTCCTTAACTACCATAGACTGGCTTTGAACTCACAGCTCTCCTGTACCAAACTCCTAAGTGGTAGAATGACAGGTCAGTACCATCATTATTCAGCATAATCCTATTTTTCAAGGTCCATGTTACCTTAAGGTAGACAATAAATAAAAGGAATTGAAGGCTGCTATTAAGAAAACAGAACCCATGACCTGGATGATGTGCAAATTGCTGTGAAGAATATAGTAATTTCAGTCCAGGGCAGAGCTGCAACCTCATCGAGACGAAGTTGGAGGCCATCCACTGGGTATATGGTTAATAGAATACACACTTGACAGAAAACTGAAACTCAGCTTAACAACGAATGTTCTATAGATTTAATCATTATTGGATGCAATTGAACTATAATAAACCGCGGCTACTTAGTCCTGCTTTCTCTGTAGCCTTTTGCTTCAGAGTTCTCCCTGTAGAGCTTATCAATAATATTAGATTATATTATTTAAATCAAGATTTTATTTTCTGTGTGTATGTCTATGTGTCTTCATAAAGTGTCTGGCATGTCTCTGTGGATAGGTATCCAAAAGCTAAAAAGGGGAGTTAAACCCTCTGGTACTTGGGTTATGGGAGTTGTGGGCCACCTGATCTGGGTGCTGGGTCTGAAATTAGGTCTTCTGAAAAAGCAACAAGTGTTAACTGCTGGACCATCTATGCAGCTCCTAATATATATTTGGCCAAATATATTGTTTTGTTGATGTCATGGTTTTTGTTAGCTTGGGTATTGAATTAATGGCAGTATGTATACTAGGCAAAAATACTACACTAAGTTATTAATGCCCAGTTATTACCCTGGGGTTGTAAAAAAAAAAACACTGCTAAGAATTATAAGAGAAGTGCTGTTCCTCATCTTGTAGTGTGGAGTTAGGTCAGCCATTAGAGATGGGGCTTCATCGGCTTCCCTCATTCTAATGTATAGTTTGAACAAAAGGTGTAAAATGATGATGAGTTGATATCAGAAATGGGAAGCAATAAATCACTAAAAGAGACCAATTAAGTATATACATACCTTTTTGTAACATCTTCCTAAAACACCTTCAGGAAAGGTAAGATAATCATCAAATATCAGGTGCCAACAGAGAAAGCCAATTTTCTCAAGACCTCTTGTCCAGTGATAGACAGTGACCATTCTATAGAGTCCCAGCCACTAGGTAGAATATAGAAAGACTCTAATGGGCCTTTGATAAATATGGAATTCTTATTGATGTTTGAGATTGTCGAAGTTCTACATCTCGGCTGTACTTTTGTCTGCCCACATCTGTTTCTTCCACTCCCCTCCTTCCATGGGACATGTCTAATAGATATTCTGTCATATCAGTTCTTCCTCAGAGTCTATTGTCTTGAGAACATAAGCAATGACAGGGTATATTGAGGGGAGGAGTGTCACTATAAATCAAAAATAAAGGGAAAAGTAAAGAGTAGCTAATCTGCATGTAAACAAAAGAGAATGAGTGTACCAATGACTGGGATACTATGTGATCAGTAATTATTATAAATCAATGATGCATCTGTAGTTTTGATGTTTGATGACCCCCCCCCAAAGACATGATTCTCAAATCCGTTATGTATTGTTTTATTCTTTTGGCTCCTTTAGGGCTCTGCCACCCAGCTCCCAAATATATCACACACAGAGCCTTATTCTTAGTTAGAATGCCTGGCCTTAGCTTGGCTAATTAGTTAATACACACACACACACACACACACACACACACACACACATATGAGCAAGATTTACATTACCTATTCTTTTTTATCTCTCTGAATATTTTTAAAAGATGAAATTTCTTTTCGCCACGAACTATTTTCTTTTCTTAATTACAAAAATTAGCAACACAACACCTTTTCTCCCCTATGTATGAAAATGTGTAGTTTACAGTGCTGGACTTGCTTCATCTTCCTTAGCAGTGCACTCACGTCACTTGCTCTTTGAACCTCTTTCCCTTTTTGTTGAAGCAGAAGTCTCCCTCCTCTTTTTTATTGATACAGTTTTCTGTAAGCTGGGTTATTGGTGGGGTGTAGTTTTTGAGATTCTTTATTTAGTGTGTGTGTGTGTGTGTGTGTGTGTGTGTGTGTGTGTGTGTGTGTGTTTCAGTACCAAGCCTTATGGAAATCATTCTACTTAGTGATTTCATTTGATCTGCTCCTCCTATTGATCGTGACACAAATATTCAAAAATTCATTCCGTATCAATGTGTTTCTTCAGTCAGCAGCATCCTTGACATTGTCACACCAATGGGGAAGACATTAACATTCAACTTTGATATTGCATAGAGGTCATCTCACCTCACTCCCAATGGATCTCACAATGCAGGCCAAATGCAAACTGTATCAGAACCACTGTGCTGCTCACCTTCCTCATCTGGTTAATAAAACCCTTGATTCCCAAATCATCCCCTTCTTCCTCTGTTGCAATTCCTCATTATGATTTAACACATCAAATATATCTGCTAACTTTAGGGAAGTTACAGGTAGCATTCATCTAAAATACGGCAGGCTCTTAAAATGAAAATATTTTAGAAAACTTTATAGTAATCGATACTAAGTATCTATTTGGGTTTTGAGGTTAACACTAAAGAAAAAGAGGAGCAGAGACAACTGCTCTGCTTCAACTAGGAAGTAAAAACCTGCTTTGTGAGGGTTTTAAATTTCCTCCAGTGAGGAACAGTGTGCACTTAGATTTCAGCTTGTCTACTTAGAGCATGGAGCACAGAAGCCAATCATTTGGAAGGCCGGCTGCTCTCCTGCTTGTTCTCCTAGAGCAGTAAGTCCCAACCTGTGGATCACACGATCCTTTCACAGGAATCACATATCAGATATCCCGCATATCTGATATTTGCATTATGATTTGTAACAATAGTAAAATTATAGTACTGAAATAGCAACAAAATGATTTTATGGTTGGGGGCCACCACCACCTGAGGAATTGTATTACAGGGTTATAGCCTTAGGAAGATTGAGAACCACTGTCTTGTAGATTTTGAGAAAAGGTGTTCTGTCTCAGTTCTGAATCAGTAAAAGCTCCTAAATTCATGGTCAAATAAGAAACAAAACTTCATAAGTGTAATGCAAACAGAAAGAGACATTGAATCACTAGAATCATGGCAAGTCGCTAGAATTATAATTTACTTCATTGTTTCTTCCTTAAGAAATGCATCAATTTCTAATGGTACAGAAATGGCTAAGTGGTTAAGAGAGTTTAACGCTTGTTCATAGGCCCTGAACTGTCTTCCCAGCACTAGTGTTGGGCAGCTCACAAATGGCTGCAACTCCATCTCCAGGGTTCAGATGCCTCTGCCCTCTGTGGACAACTGCAAATTCACCTGTATAGGTACTTACTTACATACAGACTATAGGTATGTCCTCAATTTAGATAAAAGAAATAGGTGAATTTAATTTATTGAAAAATGAATTGTTTGATAGATTCAACTATGAAACTAAATGACCATATCTTAAAATCTCATGTGAACTACTTTTACGAGAAAGGACACAACTGAGTTGAGTTTGTCAGAAAAAGTGAGTTTGTTTGGATCAACACAAAACAAAATATTATTTAAACATATTTTAAATTATATAATATTGTACTTGTGTTTAAGCATAGTATCTATATGCTGGTTACTTTTCATTAAATTGACATATACCTAGACTTACCTGTGAAGAGGGAACCTTAATTGAAAAAATGCCCCTTCCAGGTGGCCTGTCAGGAAGTCTGAAAATCATTTTCTTGATTAATAATTAATGGGGGACGGTGTTGCCCCTAAACAGGTGATCCTGGGTTGTATAAGAAGGCGGACTGGGCAAGCACTGAGGAGCAAGCCAGTAAGCAGTGTTCCCCTCGCTTTCTGTTTCGATCGCTGCCCCCAGGTTCTCATCTTGAGTTCTCGCTTGGCTTCCTTTATGATGGATTGTTGCCTGGAAGAGTCAGAGGAATCAAACTTTTTCCCACGTTGCTTTTGGTCATAAAATGTTACTACAGTTAAAGAAACCCTAACTAATACAATCTAGAAAATCATTGTCTAGTACAAATGGTGAAGAACTATTGGTTTTAATTTGTTCTTGTTTTTGATTTGTCTTATTTTAAAATCTACATATAAATAGTAGATACATCCTGACACAGTCTCTCTCTCTCTCTCTCTCTCTCTCTCTCTCTCTCTCTCTCATAAACAAGGGCTTCAGATTAATTTTTAATCTAGAAATTCTTTATAATTTCATTCAAAATTAGTATTCTTTAATCAAAGTTACTCCTCTTGCTCTCTTTTCATTCCTTCCGTCTGCAACAAATGCCTTCTTCACAAGGTGCATTCCTATTTTAAACTCTTTGTAGGGGTAGCGCAAGGTGGGAATTTCTTTACTTGAGCAAGAATAATGTACCAGGAACTGCACCACTGAGTAATATGACTGCCTTCATTTGCAACTTTTCTATAAAGCACCTGGTGCAGGTGAAGTCTTAGGTACCTCTTGAGTATATATGGTAGAAGGCTGAAGGGCCCAGGCTTATGTAGGTCTTTTCCAGGTAAGCACTATTACTGCATGTTCACAGGTACAACATGTCACTTCCAGAAATGCACATTTTACAAAACTCTTCATCTTTTAGCTCCTGTCTTCTGCCTATCTGTCCCATGATGTACCTTTGTGGCATACCTGTCTCTTTTAGTGGTAAGTGCCAAGAGTCCTTTGTTTTCAGCACATTGAACAGTTATGTATCATTCATCCTAAGTGTGTGTTGTAAACAGATATTTCTTGTCCCAACAACCTGGTCCCAAATAACCACTGCAAGGCTTAATATTATTAATAAAGAGTTGGGCAGGAGAGATGGCTCAGAGGTTAAGAGCACTGGCTGATCTTCCGGAGGTCCTGAGTTCAATTCCCAGCAACCACATGGTGGCTCACAACCATCTGTAATGAGATCTGGTGCCCTCTTCTGGCCTGCAGGCATACAAGGAGGCTGAACACCATGTACACAATAAATAAATACATCTTTTTTTAAAAAAGAGTTGGCCAATAGCTCAGGCTTATTACTAGTTAACTCTTACACTTACATGAACCCATTTCTATTAAATTATGAATTGCCATATGGCTCATGGCTTTACCTGTCATCTTGCATGTCTTGCTTCCCACGTGCCTTACTTCCTGGAATCTCTCCTGTATCTGTCCTCCTTCTTCCCACCATCCTCAGGTTGGCTTTCCCATCTAACTTCCTGCCAAGATACCTGCCTTTCAGCTTTTTATTAACCAATTAGAGTAATACATATTTGTAGTGCAAAAAGGATTGTTCCACGGCATGTTTTCTTCAGTAATCAGATCTTTTCATTTAGTTCTGGTATGCAACCAAGGGAAATGGCAAGAACAGGCATTATTTTGGTGTACTCTGGGATCTCCGTAATGAACAGTTCATAAGAAGGTGTCCTACAAACAACATTATTATTATTTTTATTAATGAATCATGAATCCTAGGAAAGTATTTTTTAGCTGTAGTGGGTATCAACTATCTTTTTTCTTTGTAATTTGCTGAGGAGATAATGAGTTAACACATGATATTTCATAATCTTTGGTTTGCTGAACCCTTCCCCACTCTTTCCTATTTTCTACCCACTCAATTCTGTCTCTGTAAACCTGTCTACCCACAGTTTTCCTCCTCTTCTTTCACATTATGAACATTTTACAAAATTTGTTTTCTTCAGAAAGTTTATTCTCCCTCAATAACAGTTTAGTCTCTACAGTTAACTCCAGGTTAAACACACAAATCTAAACATCGTGAGCAATAGAATGTGATATTTGTATTTTGTGTTTGAATTAACTTATTCTGTATAATTTTTTCCATTTCCATACTTTCATATATTTTCACCATTTCATTTTTTGCAGTTGAATCAGTTGAATAAAATTATATATATATATACAATATACACATATATATATATACACATCTATAATTACATCTTCATTTTCTACTCATCAGTTGCTGGAAACCTATATTGAAATTATTCCATAGATGTTTTGAATTTAACAGAAGCGAACCTGGATAAATACATATCTCTATAGTAGGATACACAGACACTTGGGAGTATGCTCAGGAATTGTATTGCTGAATCATATGGTAAATCTATTTTTTACTTTTCTTAGAAACATCCACATTGATTTCCATAGGGGTTGTATGAGCTTATTACCCACAAAAGTAAATAAATATCCTTTCTCCATTTTTGAAGGTGAAATAGAATCTCAAAATTATTTTAATTTGAATTTCCCAGGTAACTAATGATGATAAACATTTTTAAACTGTTTATCAGCTTTTAATATTTTTGTTTGTTTTGAAAACTCTCCACCAGTTCCAAAGCCATTTTTTTAAAAAAAATTATTTAGCAGAGAAAAATGTAGAACTCAGTAAAAGTTAATAAAACAAGAAAGATTCCTTGCAGTAGTTAGTAGTCATTCTAGAAGTTAGAGTAATGGATCGGTGAATCAGAGTTATTTTAAGGCAGTGAAAACATGCTGACTAATAATATAGTGATGGGCACTTAGCCCTTTCCATTTGTCCAAACAGAAAGTACAGTACCAACAGGGAACATTAATGTAAGCAATGGGTAGGTGTTAGGTGATAATGATGTATCAATGTATGTTTGTCACCTGTAACAAATGTACTGATTTGACAGGAGCTGTAAGAGGGTAGAGAATATATGGAAAAACCATACCTTCTTCTTAATTTTGTTGCAAGTCAACAACTGCTTTAAACCTTATATTAAAAAGAAAACAGACCTGAAGGCTGGGAAACTGGCTTAGTGGGTACAAGGACCTGAGTTCACATCCCTAGCACCCACAGCCATGAAGCAAAAATCAATAACTCTGCTGTGGAGGAGGGAGGAGGCAGAGGCAGAAGCAGAGAGATCTTCAGAGCTCACTGGCTAGCTAGCTAGTCTAGCCAAATAGGTTAACTTCAGGTACAGCAAGAGACACTGTCTCAAACTTTAAAAGAAAAAACTATTTAGCTGTTTTTTAATATATATAATATTCAGTTATTACAGCAACATTTCTTTAAAGTCAATACTTTCCCTAGTTAATTGTATTTATACCTTGTTCACTTTTCTTGTTCACTTTACTTGTTTTCTAATTCCATTTTATTGACCTGTGTGTGTACCTTAATACTAGTACTATATTGTCCTGGTTACTCTAATTTATACTTGGTTTTAAAACTGAGAGTTGGGAGACTTTTAAGGAAAAATTTTCTATTTTGATATGTTTATAAATTTCTGGCAAACAGTTAAATATATTATGGGATATTAAAAGTCATTATCTAACTATGAACATCAACTGTAAGATCTGTTACCTTAATATGCATCATACTTAAATGAATATTTTGTCTTTTAATTTACATGTATCATCTTCAATATCTCACAGTATTGTCAGAGTTTTCAGGATATTTACTGATTTTCATTTAAGTATGACAACCCTTTCAGTCTTGAACTTCTTTACTAAACTTATTTTTGTGTATTGTCTTTCTTTTATTATTAGTAAAGGTATGCTTTCACTAATTTCATAATTAAAGTGTCCATTGATAATGTATAAAAAAGCTGTGTGTGTGTTTGTGTGTGTGTCCACGTGCATATGTGTATGTGAAGACACAACCTTTGATTTTATGATCTTTCAATATTTAACTTGATTTGCTTCTAATTAGTTCAGAGTATTAAACTTGTCCTTGTTTCAGAACAGAAAGGTTAGTTTAGGTACTTAGAGATTATTTTTATCTTCTTTCTTAAAACTTGTTCAAACTTTTCCTGCATCCCATGGATTATAAAATCCTATTTTTATCATTATCACATTACTGTCATGTATTTCCTTCTTTAACAATTGATTAGTATGTCATCTTAATTTTCTATTATCCTGAAAATTACAGCATCTAAAAGTTTAACCAAGGCATTATTTGCTTTAAGAATTCTAAGAGTTCCAGAGTTGAGAGGACATGGACACTCTTGTTGATTCCAAGAGTTCTGAAGAGGTTTGTATGCATAGTTGTACCACATTACTATTGTTGGGAGAATGGGAGAATTTGTCATTCTACCCTTCTGAATGTCGACTCTCAGAAGAACCCTTTTGATCTTTGCAAAGAGCTTCAGGTTAGAATAATGTTGTTTTATTTTCCAAACAATAGAAATATTTTCCAGGTATAAAATAGTTCTCTCAAGATTGTGCTTCTTGTTTATTATATAGCTAGAACTTAATCCAAGGTATTTCCTCTTTTTCTAACTACTATACTTTTTTCTTTATGTCATGGCACGTACAGTTACTTTCCAGCTACTTAAATTTTGGGCCCGTGACTTGAAATAAATTCTGGAGATAACTGGTCCCAACTCCTCATTTCCCAAATGAAGAAACTATAGGGTGTTATTGGCTATATTAATATGTGACATTTTATTGTTTGACTCCTAACTACAATCATGTAGTAAGTTGGCATACATTTCTTAGGCTTTTTATATCATAATATACATTTGTTAATGTTGCATACATTGTTTGTATTTATTATAGGGCCACAAATTTCATCAACCTAAAAGGTTAGTTCTCGGTTGAGGCACATTTTGCTTTCTATTGTTTCTAATGGTGGAAGGTAAAACAAATGGTGAGCAGAATAAAACCTCTACCCAGTGTTCCCAGGCTATTGTCACTGCCAAAGAAACAATACAGAGGTAAGAATCAGTAAGGATCAGAGAGTGGTTTATTCCACACCACAGCACCCACTAACTGTTGCATACAGACCTCAGGACAGAAACATCACTGACTTTTGGAAAGTTTGCTTACTGTGTAAACTCGAATTGAGGGGGAACTTATTCCTCATTTAATTCAGACACAGCATAAGGGATTCCAGGGATGTATCAGAGTTTTCCTAGAGTAGGATTATTCCATTTTGTAGCCCTTATAATCATTATTCAGATGTGAGCTTATATCCGATATGTGCTTTCAGCCTTCCAGTTTGTAAAGCTAATCACATAGAGAAGGTAATGAAGCCAGGTCAACTGTGTCTTGCTAGTCAGTTCTGCTTTATGGCAGTTACATACCTTTACACTTTTAATGGTCACGTGATGTTCTGATGTAATATATCCCTGTAGTCTACCTATCTGTAGCTACTACGCTGCATTTTGTGTCTTTTTGCCCTGTGCTTTTCTGGGTTACCTTGTAAGAAAAGCACTGCACACTCAGCATCTTAAATTAACAGCCATTATCAACTCAGTATATAGATCTAAAACCAGATTTGAAATGGCTTATCATTTTAGGCTCTTATGTCATCAAAACCTAAGTGTGGACAGGATTGGATGCATTCTCATTTTGGACTGTAGAGTTCTCTTCTGAACTTACCTATGAGCTATGAAATCCTCTCTCTGTCTGCTTTCAGTGGCGACTTGTTTCCAGTTTCCTGAAACTAAACTCCATTCTTGCCTCCTTCAACTTACAAAAGAATTTCCATCTCCTATTTCTAAGCAATGAAATATGCTTCCTCTCTAAACTTGGAGAGATGATTAGGCCCTTAACAGACCCTTAGCCTGAAACTTGAATTTACATAGCTCAGCCTCCAGGACTGAAAGAAATAAGTTGAAAAAAAATGATTTCATTGTTGTTGTTGTTAAACTTATCCAATCTTAGTTTCTAGCATCAACGAAGGACTGAGATACTTTCTTGTGCTTTGGATTTTTTCCAGAAGAGCTACATTCCTTTGAAAGACTGGCTCACTTAAGTAGGTCAGGTTCAACCCATGTAACATCACATTCCCCAAATCAATTGCTTTGGGGATTTAGTTACATCTGAAATTTTTTTCATAATAATAAATAGGCTGCTAATGACTTTTGAAGAGAAATAGAAATGGAATATAAAAGTCAGATATCTGGTGTGTCATTTTGAAATTCTATCTTATATGGGAGATATACATTCTTTTTAAGACATTTAATTCTGTTTCCAATGAACAAGGTCTGTATACATTCGTTGGAAATGTTTCATGAGCGATGTGCAAGTGATCCCCACTGTTGTCACTGAGGAAGTTTGCCAGTTCAGCCTGGATATGATGTCAGTATGACATATGTGTGTATTCGGGGCTGTTCATTCGCTCCCGGCTGCTCAGACCAGAAATAATCACACTGAAACTGTATTATTAGCAATACTGTTTGGCCAATAGCTTAAGCATATTTTATAGGTAGCTCTGGTATCCTAAACTAACCCATCTCCATTAATATGTGCATCAACACAAGGTAGTGGCCTACTAGCAAAGTTTCGGTGGGCTCCAGTGGAGGTGTCTGTCTCCTGCGGTGGCTATATGGTTTCTCCCTGACTCTGCCTACTCTTTTTCTACATCTCAGTTTGGATTTCCCACATGGCTTTACTCTGTTAAGTCATTGGCTGAAAGCAACTTTATTCATTAACCAATAAAAGCAACACATACCAAGAGAGACATCTAACTGAAACAAAAGAAAATTTATCTATTTTCTTTTCTCACTGTGATCCATTTAGTCAAAGTTGAAAAGTAATTTGTGTTGCTTTGTAAGAAGTCTATTTGGTAAATAAATAAAAATATTATTCCACCATTCAAGCAATTTTATTAGTAAACATTTTTCTTTATAAAATTGCAATTAGCTCTACAGAGAGGTGCTTCGATGAGAGATCATTGAAGAATGATGTGCCAAGTCCCATTGAACACAGAGGCTTGGGACAATTGACTTTTCGAAAGTTCCCAGTAAGTCATTATGTCTAATTAAGCAGTGTAGCAGGACAGGCAGAGTGGCTTTAATAAGAACAATTTCTGCATAAAGGCATTGAAATAAATGAACTCTTTCTGTGAAGAACTGAAAGATCACATTGCAGAGGATCATTTCCATAAGAAAATGGAGCTAGACTTCCACAAACAGCTGAGTTCTCAAACAATTCAATGTTAGAGAATATATCTAGACACTATGCTTTCTCACATTTGGCATTCATAATTATTTTTATCCTATTTGTCGCTAACTTTTATGACTTTGATAACACCATAGACAATCATGCAGTCTTTATTTTTAATTGAGTTATAGATTTCTAGTAGATTCAGGAGCCAGGAAGAAGAAAAATGACCGCAAAAGGACTTGTAAATGTCACTGTTCTAAAATATGAATTCCATTCTGAGTTTCTCTTTTCTAATTAAGTATGCTTCGAACCTAGTGTTTTTAATGCTAAAGCAGTGTCCTTTAAAAAATATGTGAATGAATGCAGGCCAAGCCATGGTAGCTGAAGGTCACTCACAGAATAACAGTGAGAACCCACTTCTCATTTTACCTGGCTTAGGGCTAAGCTCTGTCCTAGACTAAAGGGAGAATTTCTGTTCTGACATTAGTCCAATTCACCTGTGAGCTTATCTAAACTGACCACTGAGAAATCACTCCTCTTGATCTTTAATGAGGAACACTTGTTTTTCTTTTGAATCTACCAGAATTCCAGAAAGTCACTTTCTAAGGATAGTTATGCATTCTGAGGTCATTTAAGATTAATAGTCAAATCTATAACATATAGAATATCTTAGATGCAATCAACAACTCAATATGATTGCAACTATGCAATATAGGACAAATTGTTATTCTTTATTAAAATAATGGGGTTAAATTTATATATGCCTCTAATATTTGTGCATTTATGATATTTTCTCTTATAACTTTTAATAAATAGTCTTTTGTGTTGTAGATTATTTGCTTAACTTGACAAAACTGCGTTACATTTATTGACGCTGCATTTCTTTAACTATGTTAAGATGTATTGCATTTGTGTTAATTAAATAAAATTAACCTGCGCCCAGAGAGGTTGGGTTAGCGGCTAATTGACAGGAAGCAGCTAGGCGGAGCTGAGCATAGGTTTTTTCCTTGGGCCGTGTGTAAGGAGATAGGCTTCTAGGATGCCAGTGAAGAGAGAAAGTTAGCCAGCTGCTACTCCACCTCTCCGAGTTTGTATGCTTTCACCCTAAAGTTTGAATCTTGAGTTTTATTACAATGATAGAGATTTAGTTAAAGCTGCCTTTAAAGGAAGCTACAGAGTCATTGTCTGGGGAGACTGAATTCCCCCCAGGCTATGGCCTGAGCCCTTGGGCCCCTAGAGTTAAATGCACAGCCATTGTAAGGAAGGTAGAACAGAGTTCAAGGGTTATCAGGATTTTTACATCAGTCTCACAGCAATGCAATACTAGTCTTTAAGTCTTGAGCCACACTTGACCATGTCTGCCACTAGCAAGCATCTTACCTTATGTAAGATCTTTGCCCCATTAGTTAGGTACTATATTAAAACAGCTCCTAAAAGAGCCTAACTTTGACAGACTGTAATTTCGGTCCGAAATCTACTTGCTCTCTGAAACCATTCATAATTCATCTAACTGACCAAGTATTTAAAGACAGCTATTAGAGTAAAAATTGATGTTTTCATTGAATCCGATTCCCAAGATCAGCACACTTTATCCCTGCAAATTTTAGTAATTTTAAGAGACAAATTTTATACAGGAGAGATGTCTCAGACATTAAAGGGTAGGCTCCAAAGCCAAAATATAAGAAACAAATTTTACTTCATGTTTTTCGTTTTCTACTATAATCAAGCCAGCATGCTAAGGGGCAGAGAAAAATTTTTTACAGTGACTGAAATAACAACGCCCTGTCCTAGAAGACTGAAACCAGCTCATTAGCTGCATAAATTTATAGTTTTCTCTACTTTGTCTTTACATGGTATTTTCAAGAAAAGCAAGGACATTTGGTGGAAATGTAAGGATATTCAGTGCCTTCTGGTTATACTGGGTCTAAGAGGCAGTTATGCGCACATTGTGCTTTATAAAGAATGTCTTGCATATCTCTAAATTGTACTCTGCTAATCAGGAATGAAGAGATTCTTTCCCCGAGGCCAAGTTTTCATTTTCATGAAAGAGGCTGATTCTATTACCAGTGTGTAATTCCAATTAAATAGTGTGTTTCTTCAGCCATTCTAGATATTAATAGCATACATTTTTATAACAAAAATACTTACATTTATAGACAGCACTAGAAATACTTGTGAATATCTTGGAGAAGCAGTAGATGAGGTGTTATATTATTACATTTCAGATAGTAAAACTGTGGAGCCTTGAGGTTCCTTATGAAATGATATTTGTGTAGCAGATTACAAACTTTATAGCTTCTATAGCTTCACACTGTGCTCATTGCCAATATCTTCTAAAAGACTTGAGTTGCTCTATGTAAAACAATATTCAGATTTAAATTAAATAATTTTGTAAAAGGCAGTCAACCGCCTGATTTAGTCTATTCATTAATTCTTAATCTACTTATTTAGTATTGTAGCAATATAAAACTGAAAGGCATAGAAAGTTCACTGTTTGGTAAGTCAATTGAATAAGTAAATGGTCTTGGTAAAAATTATTTTGCCAAGAATTTAGTTGGCATGTATCAAAGCTGTGCTGATGGTTTAAGGAAAGATTAATGAGTATTGTCAGAATAGTGTGGATCAGTAGAGCAAACAGAAGAAGCACAGGATTTAGACAATTTACCAGGGGTACCAGCTGACATGTATGCAGCAGCTAGGAGCATGCTTCCTCTGCTCTGTTCCTGGAACTCATCATCACCCTTCACACAGAATAGTCTTCAGTATGCCGGGGAGTTTACAACCTCCAACCGTTGTATATATGGAAATTCTGAAGCTGGTGTATTATGTTTTTAGAAGAATAGGAACCAATAAGATTAGACCGAGTATGCCTTTTCCTTCCCTACAATTAGAATATCAAAATAATAATGTTTGTTATTGAATTCTGAGAGTTGATACTAAATTAACCAAAGAGAAAGTTCAACTTTAACTCTTAATCTATAGGAAAAAATCATCTCATTTATACCTGAGAAAAGAATTATTTTAAAACCAATAATACAGTTAACTAAAGTCTTTTTTTAAAAAAAAAATATCATTACTCAGGCAGAGGAGAAAGTGCCAAAATGATGATCCAAATTTAAAAAGACAGAAATAGCAACACACATGCTTTATTTTAATCATAGGAATATTTTATTGCATTTTGCCTGAAACAGAGGAAATTTAATATTAGTATGCTACCTGTGGAAATTCTTTTCCTAACTTTATGCTGCAAGGTTTAAATCAGAAAGCAAATAGAATTTTATTAACATTCTCCTATAAAAAAATCAAAATTAACATCTTAAATCATCCGCAATGCATTTTTCTCCAGAAACAGCAATTTCTTTAGAGTTAGGTGCTTGGAGAAACACTTTATACTGAGTGCTTGGTGGTGAGCACTGCAGCCATAGGCATATTTTAATATAAATTAATATAAATTTTAATATAAATTAACAGTTAATATTTGTTTTGCCAAAGAATTCTCCCTTTACAAGTGTTTCACCAGAGGATTCCTTCAATTAGCTTCGTCACCAAGTGCACATTAAAGGGCAAGACCATGGTTCCCTGCCACAGAAGTCATTTCTGAAGAACACCTTCTGAACATCATTGTCCAGTGGGTTCCAAATTAGGTAAGAGTATATGAAATGAAAGATGCCTGTGTGTGCGTTCAAAGAACAAACAGATGTGCCACATCGTTCAGGTGGCCAGAGTAACTCACCTCGATTCTGCATCTACAAATCGGGAACCTCCTGGGAGTTTATTGTGCTCCTTTTTCCTGGATCACAGAGAAAGAAGAACTTAAGTAAATGAAGTTTTGAGTACCATTACAAAGAGATGGGGCAGCAAACTTTTGAGGAAGCAGAAACACATGTAGAAGAAAGATGCCAAAGTCACTAGGACCATTATTAGGTAAAAAGTTTGTTCAATGTCAGAGCACTGTTAAATTGGAATGTAGAGCCAACCAAAGAGGGGAAGGAGGGATTGTAGAAGACAGAGGGTACTAGGACAACCCAAGAATCAACTAAGGAGGGCTAGTAGGGCCTCACAGAAACTGAAGGAACAGTTACAAACCTTATATGGGTCTGACTTAGGTCCTTTGCACATATAGTATGTTTGTGTAGCTTGGTTTTATTGTGGGATTCCTAATAGTGGGAGTGGGGGACTCTCTGAATCTTTTACCCTGTCTTGGGACCCTTGTCTTCCTGCTTTTTTGCCCAGTCCAGACTTGACATGAGGGTTTGGGACTTTTAACCTGTTATGCCATTCAGGTGATATATCTGGGAGGACTCTTCTTTTCTGAAAGGAGATGGAGGAGCAGTGAGTCTGTGGAAGCCTGGAAGTTGGGTTTGAGGAGGACCGGCAGGTATAGACAGAGGGGAAACATCAGGTGGTTGGGATGTAATATATGAGTGAAAAGTTAAAAAGAAGGAAATCAGTGGCTGAGAAGGACTAAGGAAGGTAAATTGGGAAAAGTGAGGAAGGGAAAAGAATAATCATTTGTAATAAATGACAAATATAATAAATACATATGCCCAAGGAGAATGAATAAACTTTAAGGCAACAGGAAATATTAAACACTATTTTCGTTTAAATACTATGATGATATTGATTTCTTAACTAACATAAGAAATATGGGACGAATTTATAACAAAGATAACAGGTAGAAAGTTTCACAGAAATCTCAGGTGAAAAACTATGTGAGATACAGTTCCAGCTTTGGGAAGGAAGGCAGGGAGCAGATTTTGATACACAAGGGAATGATAGTATCTGCCTATCACCCAAATAGGTGCTATGGCAAATGTAGATGAGATAAAAAGGCCTTCAGATTGAATATAGGAGGACTGGAATCCATAACTTGGAAAAGAGATCTGAATAGGAAAATGTATATATTCCGGATCTATCACTAAGATTTATGACATTTGTTAATACACCTCCATGTTTTTTGTTGGTAAAGTTGCAAACATAATAGTAAATATAAAGTAAAATTTCTTGTTTTATAATGTAAATGCAAAAACTATATTTTTGGCTATGTATGCAGAACAATGCATAATCTACAAGCAATTTCCATAATTTGTTTTCCATTGTCTTGAATCTATCTTAGAGACTTCTCTTCTCACTCGGAAATAAGTATTGTAGTACAAAAGAAAATAAGCTGTTTCAACTCATTTGATTAGACTCTAGGGTTGGACAAATTTTCTTTTTAATGTGGTAGAATTTCATTCATTGTTCATATCCCTAATTTTTGCTATTTTATGACTTTTGTGTAGATTCTACAACTAAATAACATCATTTTTTATAGTTAATTCATTTATTTATCAACGCAAGTGACCAAGACTCTAGTTTCAGGTGAGATGGGCAGAAGTTAATTTTCATTAAGTAATTTTAAGATGGAGGATAGTGGGCTTTGTGATATTACTCACATGAGTACATGTTTGATCATATACAACTGAGTATTTTGCATATCAAAATCATATCCCTGCTTCTTTATATGACATGTGTAGTATTAAATAGGACGTTCAGCTATGGGTTCATATCCCTATTTAATAATCTCATGATTTTCACTAAGCTACTTAGGTTAAGGCTGTGAGGAATACATTTTCCTATGTGATGAAACTAGGCTAAAATAAGGAGATGACAAAAGAAGTTGTAGTTGGTTGGGGTAATAAGGAAAGGTTAAGAAACTCTTTACATCTCCACAAATGATGAATGCTTCTCACAATACAAATGCATTTTTGTTCTTATTTCTAGATAATACATTAGTTCAAGAATGTGTTGAAATAGTAAACCATTTTCACTGTAAGCATTTTGTTGATATGAATAGGAGAGGCCCAAGAGAAGCCCATGTTCTTATTATAAGCTTTCAACTGATAATTTGTAACTTCTTAAATATTTTAGAAAATAAAAGTATTTTTTAAAATATTTACTGGGCAGAGTGTTATCTTAAGAAGAGCAAAATGGTCATGTGGAGCAAGAGAAATGCATCTTTACTCATCAAAAAAATTTACCTGATGACTTCATTGGCATATTTCTGCATGTACTATTAAGTCTGTGAATCATGGGTAATTCCCTCTACTTAGCCTTATTCCAGGAGGGTTATCATTCCCATCCTTGAGCAGGTTCTTATGCTTGCATCATCCGCAACACTTCACCTACAGAAAGACTTTACCCAGTAGAGAAAAGTCTTTCCTCAGGGTAGTTGATTTCTCTGCTCAGACACTTTAAAGCAAGAAAGACTTGGTGTTTGCTAAGAGGTTCAGTGCTAATTTTTTCTTTGTTCGTGGGTGACTCAATCAGGGACTTAATGTTAAAAAAATAGAGATTTCACTAGTTAGATTACCTATGAAGATCATTTTACCATGGCTAGGCAGCAAGACTATCTGCAGGGACAGCCCTGTCGGAAGATGGGAGGCACACCCTGGAAATCCTACACATTAGACCCTGGCAGGGCAAACACGGGCAAGTTGGTATTTCTGATATTTTAAATGTGTGAGATGAAGATTCCAGTGATGACCCCAAATCTTAGCTCCTCAATTATCTCAATAAAGTATATGATCTTTCTGGGTTCAATGAACAGCCTTTCTCATTATCTCCTTCTGGCTTGAAATGATAGGAGTTCAGAGTCAGCTTTGTAATGAGTCTGCTAGAGCAGATGGAGGGAGCAAAAGCTCTGTTGCTTTGCATGGTGAAAACATCCCTTCCTGAGTCTGGTGTCTCTGATGATGGGCTCCTGCATTCTGCAGCATTGATGTTGGCTGGGAAAGCAGATTCCTTTCTGCTCTCTGGTAATAAAGAGAGGAAAGACCAATAGAAACTAATGAAATCGCCATGCCAGTTCTTCTCATTACAGTCTTTCCTAAATAGTCAATTTATGCTAAGAGCAAACTGGAAAGAATTTTCAAGAAACAAAAGGGAAAAATGGATTTTCATAGCTCTCCATGTCTACGTCATCATTTTAAGTATGACTCGTTAACATAAGGAATGTGTCAGTGGACATTCATTGGATTGTTTTATTATTTATGATTCTCATAAACAAGTTTTCTTCATTGTAGACAAATTTCAGTTGTTAATGAAAACATATTCTGACTCTATATTTAGATGTCATATGGACTTGTTGCTGAAATTAACTTACAGATTTGTTTGAATCTTTCTATAATATGTATAGCTCACATGTCCATGAAAATGAACATTGTCTCCTTGATTTCAAAAGAAATAACACATTCAAATATAAAACTTTTAAAAAATTCAGGAGAGATTCAGCAGTGTACTAGGACAAATTTAGGATCATGTCATCTGAGCACAGGCTATGTGTAAATACATTGTTGCAAGACCACTGAGTTGCCCAAGCTGAAGAAACTGTAGTGACTCTTTGTCTCCATCCTCAAAGAAGGCTATGATTATTGAATTATTATAGGATTGACTGGACCAAAGTTGACTCTTGTCCAGTGAAACAACACATTGAGAAGCTGCAAAGGCCGTGTAAAGCAATTGACAAATCTTTAATCACATCCTTGCATTTCAATATGGCAGGAGATTCGGAATTAAAATTTGTGCTTTGTGATCAGGTTCAGTCACCCTCCATCCTCCATCAAACACAAAGAATATATATATACATGCAGAAGAAATAGGTCCTGGTGTCATTGTTGATGGGTTCTCCACCTGAGTTTTTTTGAATGCACTCCTTCCTAGGCCGGGAGGGATGGGGGTGGGCCTTGGACTTCCAACAGGGCAGGGCACCATGCCCTCTTTCAAGGAAGAAGGGGGAGGGAGGAGGGGTGGGGGGGTAGTGGGAGGGGACCGGGGGAAGGGGAAGAAAGGAAAAAAATTTTTTTTCTTTAATTATGTTCTTGAATGGAAAAAATAAAACAAAACAATGTATGGAAAAAAAGAATATATATATATATATATAAAGGGAATATTGGTTTTAAACAAAAGTTGCTGCTGCTTAAGTATGAAATCTACTTGCAAAGATCCAGGCTGCCAAATCAGATTACTCTCAGGCTGCTGAGCAGTGCACATGCTCCCCACCCTCCTTGGCTCTCCTTCCTTGTTTCTCTGCTGACTTCCAGCTGCCAGGCTTCCTACACCCCATGCCGCCTGTTTTCTCTACACAGTCTGCTTGATTATTTTCTTGGACTGAGTCTTTGCTAGCTGGTACTTTCTTGAAAATGAGCTGGTTAGCAATAATGGGTTATTGTTAAGAATTGAAAATAGCTAAGGTTCTTCTTGGGGATCATGCATTTTAGTAGTGATTGCCATTATACACATCAAACTTGTTACGGTAAGGTTTCTAAGTACTGAGAAAGGTAAATGGAGAGCTACTTTTCAGTCAATGACTATTGATTGTGACCTCTTCAGTCTCACTAGTTGAAGGATGAGATATCACAGACAACAGGAACAACTTGGTGTGTAACTATTTACTACAACAGGCCACTATGTTTTACTCTGAGATTCATGCAACTTATTACCACATGTTGGAATAGAAAGGCCCATACCATCCCATCACAGACATGTATACATATGCCCTGAAATTTTTCAGCAAAATGCAAATACAGTGTAGCTTTCCCTTGGATTTTCATTTCCATATATTATAGAACAAACAGAGATAGGGCCCAAAAAGCAAAATGTCAGTACAAAAGGAAAAATATTGAAAAGGATAAAACAAAAATTTGAAAAGAATTGATAACTTGGAAAGTTTTTGTAAAGATTTGTGTATCAAACTTGGATATTTGAAATCAAGTAAGAGAAATGGCATATGCAAATTCAAAACATGTAAAAGTCCATGTAGATAAGTCATGATTTAAGAGCAAGATTCATGAAAATATTGTTCAGTTCTTAACATTTTAGAATTAAAGCTATATTTTCATGACAGGCCTCATCCTTAATCTTACTCTCTATATTTTACAATATGTTTTATTTCAGTTCATCTTTTAAAAGTGCTGGTCAGAGATATGAACACTTCAAGTAGAAATGCTGGAGAAATTACGTACTTCAGACAGTAATTGAATTGTCAGTACCTATAGCAGAGTGCTATTTGCTATCACCTGCAAACTCTTGAAAAATTCAGGGAGGCCCTTGGTGAAAAGTTGGGCTTGTTCCTATTGTAACCTAATATCAAATCACCAAGAGTGTAAGTCACAAAAATGAAAGCCTTCAAATTCTATCAAGTGAATTACATGCTGGCAAAAAACTATCACACGGCTGCCTGTGGGACTTGACATGACCATTATGTTTCAAGACATGCACTGCCTTCAAGATCATGAAAACCAAGGGGGGGTACATTTCTGGGAAAAATTCCTAGGATTCTTGCCTCTGTGGGTTTTTGCAATAATACAGCTGCAGTATCACCATATGCTTCCTTTCAGTATTTCTGAAAACTTCTGGGATTTGGCTTCAGTTTGTCTGTGTTGGAAATGCCACTTCATGGTTGGTCTGAATGCCTGGATATGAGAGGCAAAAAGCAGGCCTCCAAGCCAGTGCTGTTTATAAAGTGAATCAAATGACTATAATCTATTCTCCAACCTGAGAGGGAAATATGGTACTTTAGAAAAAATACTTATTTGATGTGGGATTTCCCCTCTGTATGCTCTGAATATGTTTTATTGCAATTGGTTAATAATGAAGCGGTTTTGTCCAGTGGCTTAGGAGAATGGAGCTAGTCTGGAAAACTAAACTGAATACTAGGAGAAAGTAGGCAGAGTCAGTGAGACACCATGGAGCCTCCACAGGAGACAGATGTGCTGGAACCTTGCCAGTAAGCTACAGCATGTGGTGATGCACAGATTAATAGAAATGGGTTAGTTTAAGATACAAGAACTATCTAGAAAACACTTATGCAATAGGTCAAGCAGTGATTTAATTAATACAGTTTCTGTGTGGTTATTTTGAGTCGATGGCTGGGAATGATCTAGTGGCCTCCACCTGCAATTAGGCGCACAACATGAGACAATGGAAGTTGTAACATAATCCCACACTAGCTCAGAACTGAGTATAATAAAAGGTTATTTATTTAGGGGTTGACTCACAGATCACAGTCTTCTGCACGAATGGGGAACAGGAACCTATTCCAGAAGCTGGGAGAGAAAGCAAGTGCCCACTTTACATTGGCATTTAAAGTATAAGAGGCCACACCCAAGTGGGCTAATATCTTAAAGGCTACTGACTGAAGGAGTTCCTACTATACTTATTTATCGTTTTAGTTATTCTTTCACAATTTTACCCCACCACACATAAACAGAGTCCTTGGATCATTTTCATCCCTCGTTATTTTATTTTATCCCCCTCCTGTTCCCACCCAAACCCTTCTTTCCGACTGAATTTTTAAGAATTATTTCTTTCAATTTCTGAGAATATAATTACCCTTTATCACTTACCCCTCCCCTTTAAACTAGTGGTTCTCAATCTTCCTAATGCTGCAGCCCTTTAATACAGTCCCTCAAGTGTGGTGACCCCCAGCCATAAAATTAATTTGTTGCTACTTCATAAATATAGTTTTGCTACTGCTATAAATCATAATGTAAATGTTTTTGGAGATAGAGGTTTGCTAAATGGTTTGCAAACTATAGGTTGAGAACTTCTGCTCCACAATCCTCCCATTTACCTTTCCTTGCTCTCTTTCAAATCCATGACCTCCATTTTTCATTATTTGTTGCTATACACATATATGTATATGTATATATATATATATTTCTAAATACACAAAAAACCATTAAATATGTCAAAATCAATGGGACTAAGCCCAAAAGGCATCAAGCCCACACAAACAACTCTAGGTGACTAAAGATTGCTAAGAGAAGAAGAAACAGGGAACAGAACACCAGTTGGTTATTCAATACCAAATGACCAGCATGAAAACACAACCAGAAAGCATCCAGACAGGGGTACTGTTTTTAACTTGGGACCATCAATCAGGAGTAAGGATTAGACTGTTAATGACAGCAGAGAATCCGGAAGTTGTACATAAGAGATCAAGTATAGAGACACCTGTAAATGGGATTATGGCAGAATCCAGGAATACACAGATGCCAGATAAGTAAGGAAAGAACTTTCCAAGAGAAGCATTCCAGGAAACTGACCAGACCCCAGTAGCAAGCTGTATATCTAAATGACTGTGGAGGGCATTTGATTGACAACAGAGAGGCTGGGAAGGGACCTACTATGGACTTCTTACAGATGCAGCCAATGTGTTTTCTTTTTATGTAGGTTGACTAATGATAACATTACCTTCATATGGAAATGATAAAAGCAGGGATCAGAGAGATGGCTCAGTGGTTAAAAGTACTGTAGCAAGAGGACCCGTGTCCAATTGCTAGCACCCACATGGTGGCTAAAACCATTTTGAACTCTCATTCCAGGGGATTTGACTCCTCTTCTATCCTCTGATAGCAGTTGAAGCACAGACATACAAACAAACAAGACACCCCTAATCATAAAATAAAAATAAATTATTGTAATGACTGCCGGGAGAAGGAAAATAAGCCTTTTTAATATACATACATATATCTGTACACACATATTCATCAGTAATAATAATAAAAGAGGCTTTTGTCTTAAAAGTAATGGGTATGAGAGGGTCTCAAGGGATAATTTGCTGGGAGAGTCTGCAAGAAGGAAAGAGAGGAGAGAAGTGATGTATTCTATTTCAATAAAAATATATTACAAAATAAATAAAAATGATAAACAAATACAATCTTTGTCTGTTCCTGAAATAATAAAAATGTCAAAAAGTAACAAAAATTAACAAATTTTTGTTTGTTTCATTTGCTAGCACAGATACCTGTGTAGGTTTAAGATATTTTACTTTTACCAAAATTATATGTAGAAAGAGTATGCAAGAATAAGGGAAAATACTTTCCTGTTTTTTTCAAACAAAAAATAAAAAAGTACTGAATTTATTGTATCTATATTCGAAATGAATTAAAATGTTTACTTACTAATTTTTTTACTAGTATCAAAATTTGTATGTCTATTTTTATATTTTTGGCTCTTTCTTTTCTTGGTGAGAAATAGAGAAACTTAAGTAAATTAAGATTATATGTTTACCACTTTTTTGTATTAACTTATTTTCTGTAATATGAATTAATGTGTAATTTTTTTTAATTTTTAAAATAATTTCTTAAATATCACCTGTCTGCTGAACCTAATATGTGGAAGGCAAAAATGCTTGTGGTTTCATTCACTTCTTGAATAGTGATGGTTGTGAGATAAATACAATGAGCAAGGTGAAAATAATGCATTTTACTGATTTGGGTGACTAGATTAGTGTCTTTATTGTACATTGAGTTAGAATATAGCAAAACCAAAGAAATCAAACAAAAATATTTCTGTTAGAAAACTGAAAGTTTTTTGTGGATCAATCAACTTTCAGCCTAAAACAAATGCTTGGAAGTTGGTGTGTTATCTAGTAGCAAGGAAGAATGGAGGATTCGAATCAACTACAATGTCACAAAATTATTGATTGTTATAAATAAATCAGTTTGCTATAGCTGAAGAAATATGAGAAAAAATAAATTCTGTCTGTAATAGGCATTTGCTCATGTTTTCATCTCTTGCACTTTCCTTTGTAAACTTTTCACTGCAAAATAATGTTTTCATACAAAGCCCATGTGATAATTAATTATTCAACATTGTCACAAAAAGTGATGATGAGTCATTTAGCGTTAATTCTTAAAAGAAAAAAAAAAACCAATTCAGCTACTGATTTCTTTTTTCTTTTGTATCCCGTGTTGTTCGCTACGCTTGCATACTTTGTCAAGAGCCTCCAGAAACCCTACGTCACCTGCTCCTCAGATCAGAAGGTGATTGTGGCTTTGGGTGGATATTAATCAGCCACAGCACTGCCTGGTCAGAAAGAGCAAGTGTCCTAGCCTTTTATCACATGAGACCGTGTGGGTCCATCCAGCATAGGTCCAAAGGGAACTGCGTGTGTTGGACTGGAATGGCCAGCATGCTTCAGGTGAGATGACAAATCTAATATTCAACCTGTATCTGGAAGCTTCCCTTTCTCCCAAGAAACCAAGTGTTGGACCACATGAGTGCCTCTATTATGATTTCTTCATTCTTTAACATTGAATGCTATAAAGAGAAAATAACTTATTATTTGTGGGAGTTAGAATCTACAGGAAATTTCAAATTGTAAATCACGCGTTTTATAGAATGCATGCATGCTATTACTGTGCTGACATCAAGCATGGGCACTGTTTTCATTCATGATCAGAAGGGCGTTGCTGGAAGGCACTATCTCTCATCTTCAGAAACAGAATTCGGTGTGGTAGAAACTGTGGTTGCAATTCTGAGCAACACGAATCTGCTGTCGTAACAGTGGCGCTTACTATTGGAAAAATGAAAGTCCCAGAGAATAATTAACCAATGTGCTTAGGAGCAATCAGTTTAGCAGAATTTGGGCTAAGGAAAACCCCAGAATAATACTGAAGCACTTTAGGAAAATCTTTGATGGAGATAAATGCTGTTACCCTCTGAACACTAGGGCTGGGAGGTAAGCCAAAGGAAAAATTTGTGTTTTGTAATTTTTCCTATTTTGGACCTGTACCAACATATTATAATTACACAAGCAGTGGTTGCCAAAAACTAAATATGAACAGAAATGAAAAAGACAAGATGTTTGATGGGAAGACTAGAGGCATCTGGTATGAAGAAAAAAGTCAATAATATGTTCAACTGAGATGAATAACTAAATTCTAGAATGTTTTCTGGCAATTGTTGGCAAGGCATTTCTAAAGGACTATGAGCCTAACAGCAACTTTGTTGAATAAAATTTTTACTTTGATTAAATATTTATTTAGCCATACATGACAAACCACTTCTGTCCTGAAGTTAGAGCTGAAGATTTTCCTCATATTTAGGAAGACAAAGTCTCTTATAGGTAGGTGCATGTTAATGGAAAATGCCTTTGGATATTTTATATCAGCTATTAAAAATCCATCAACAGTTTGGAAAATTTATTTTTTAAGTCTAGGCACAATGTCGCTGCTTCCTAAATAATTGACTAGTCTGATAAGTAAAGCTATTCTATCTACAAATATTTAGAAAAATTATTTTGCAGCACTTTAAAAACTACTGTTATTCAGATTTGTGTTTTTAATCTCAAGAAATTGCTGCAAGAAAAATTTTATTTTTAAATCTGATAAAAAAGATTAGGAACCAGAAACATTTTATTTGAAATAATATTGGTGAATGGTATATTGCTGAAGTATATTATCTGATTTAAAAGAATACATTAAAAATAGACCTAATAATCTTTTCTGATATTTTGTGTGTTTTAGAGAACACCTGGTTTTTCATTACTAAATAACATTATCTTGTGCAGAAACCAACTTCATTCTAGGAGGTAAAGAAGAATCAAGAAATCAGAGAAGACCTGCAATTTGCTTTCTCTACCAGGTCCTCAGAAGGTGTTTCATTTAAATCCTGGCAGTTTCTAGCTTCAGGCTAATATGTGTATTCTATTGTGACAGTTTGGGTTATGTTTTGTTTTTCTATATCTACATATCAGAAATAATACATTCCAAGGTATATTGTCTGATTCTTTCCACTTATCCTGAATATTTTAAGACTAATTCATGAAGTTGTGTGTACTGATCATGTATAATGTTTATTATTGAGCAGTATTTCATTGGCTAGTATATATGCATGTGATGTTCTGAAATTTAAAACAAACAATTTTTTAATGATAAATTCATCAACTTTATGTATAATTTTGGTGAATTTTTAGCTAATTAACTTTTCAAATTTTTTTGAGACAAGGTAACACTATTTTGCTTGGCTCTACTGGAATTTGCTAGGTAGACCCAGCTGGCCTCAAGTTTATAGAAACCTTCCATTCTCTGACATTTGAGTGCTGAGATGATGGGTGTGCACTACCATACACAGTTAGTTTATTCCTTTAAATATTTTTCAGTATTTTGAAAGCCTACTACCCGTTCTAACCATATTTTCTCTCCTCCTAAAACTCTTCCCAGGTCTAATCTCTTCTTTACCTAACGTATACCCTTTAAAGAAGGTTTTTTATTTTTGCTTTTGGTTTGTTTGTTTTTTAAAAAAAATCTATAAAGATCACTTTAGGGTGATCAACTCACCAGGGCAGCCATTTTTAGAGAAAATGTACTCTCTCCTTCTGGTAACTAATAGTTGCCAATGACTACACACTGGGTTTCTTTCTCAATTCCCCTCTCTATGCTGGAAGTTGTAGTGACGTGGGCTTATGCAGGTCTTCTGAATACTGTCACAGCCATTGTGTATTCATGTGTTTAGCTGCTTTGATCTCTCCAGAAGATATTATTTCCTTGTTGTCATCCATCACCACTGGCTCTTAGACTCTTTCCATCTTTTCTTCCTCATAATCCCTGAGCCACGGGAGGAAGATGTGTAGTTTATCTTTTTCATTTATGTCTTAGCATTCTTCATTCTCCTGTTCTCAGTTGTGGGTCTCTATGTTAGCCATAATCTACTGCATTTAGAAGTTTCTCAAGTGAGGGTTGGAAAACGCTTTGGGCAGTGGATATAATGATAAGTTATTAGGCAGTGATTTAATATATGCCATTTAGGAGGATAACAGTAGGAGATTCTTGCCTCTGGCCTATAACCTGCCTAAACAGTGGCCTGATAATGGTGCTAGGTATGGGTTGCACCTTGTGGAGTGGGACTTGAATCTGGTTTTAAAATGGTTAGTTATTCCTATATGGTCATGCCACTACTGTACCTGTGGACATGTCTTGTCAGGCCAGTTATTACTGTAGTCAGCAGGATTCATATCTGATTTGATGATTTCTTTTCTCTTCCAGTAGCACAATTGCAGCCCAGCATTATGAAATCAGCGAGGAGTGATGAAGCTTCTAGCTCAATACCAACTTAATTTCTGAATGATCTATGTTTACACATGTTGCAGTTTTAGAAATAGGGTCATACCATCAATTTCTGAAGGGTATCCAATGGTAGGGGCAATAATCTGAAAGGTTTGTGGTTTGTGGGACATCACTCATCAATAACTCCCAGAGAAGAACTTCGTTTCTGACTGAGAATTTTTTACTTGTTAACTTCTGTTGTCTTGTGGAGTAACTGTTCCTGCCTTATAGTATAACATCATGTATGTGTGTCTTTTCTTCCAGCTAATTTGAGCATTTTGGGTCAATTTTAGTTCATGTTCTTCTATTGATTTTTCTTCTGATGATATTTTTTTTCTTTCTGTTTTGTTTGCTTTTAATTAGTTTCCAGGAATCATGATACTCTCTGAGTATTAGTTTTGTTTCTGAGCTTTAATGCATATCATTGACTTTTCTATGGAATTAACTTACTTAGAAACTGTCTAATAGATTCTGAAAGTTGTTCAGCCTAATTTCTGCTAGAGGAGACACATCTGTGTATTCTTAAATGACACTGAGTCTTAAGACTTTTTGGTTGCTAGGAATTAGCACTTTTCAGTCGGGTGTGCCTGGCGAGCATCCTTCCCAGTCTTCCATCTGTGCATTCCTTTCTTCCCCTGGTTAAGGGAACATAAATGGCTCACCTATAGACTTCCAGTCTGATCTTCTTTCCTCTGGCTTTTATTTCTCCTGACCTCTAAATTCTAGCTGCCCTTTTTACTCCAGACTCCCAGCCTCTCTCCTCAACTTAGGAACTCTAGTATACTGTGCTTGAATGTTTCCAAGCATTCTGTGAGGGGACTAACATTGTGACAGTTCTGAAGCAACCACAGGGTTTAAAGCTGCATTAGTTGTTGCCAACCTATACACTGACTTTAATCACCTAAGAGCTTGTGCAGCAACACTCTTATTTCAAATAGTTTACTTTTTAAAAAAGTTATTTTATCTTTAAGTGCATGGGTGTTTTGCTTACGTTTATTTGTGTGCACCATGAGCATGCCTCGTGCCTGTGTATTCCATAAGACAGTGTCTAGATCCTGTGGAATTGAAGGCATAGACAATTTTCAGCTGTCATATGGGTGTTGGGAATCGAGCCCCAGTCCTATGCAAGAGTAGCCAGTGCTTCTAATAATTGAACCATCTCTTCAGCATGAGATTTGTTTCCTTTTTTTATTACGTCAGAGAGAGAAAAGTGATTCAAACACCTAATACTCCATAGATCTAGAAGCTGTAATCTCCAACATTTTTTTTCTGTTTTTCAAGACAGGGTTTCTCTGTGGCTTTGAAGCCTGTCCTGGAATTAGCTCTTGTAGACCAGGCTGGCATCGAACTTACAGAGATCCACCTGCCTCTGCCTCCCGAGTGCTGGGATTAAAGGCGTGCACCACCACCACCCGGCATCCAACATTTTTTTTAAATATGTTACTGTGACTTTTTAATATTTATTATTTGTTGCAGATGTTACTCAACGGCACAGTTCTTGGCTAACATGTATGAGAGGCTGAGTTTAGATTCCAGGACTTCGTGTTATGACACCAGTAATAATAATAATAATAAACCTTTTACCTATGTACATGGGTCATCTTTTAGTACAATCATCTCAGGTAGAATGCTATTCTGTATGGTTCTGAGAACAATCTACAAACGCTGTGTTTTTAGTTTTGGGTGGGTGAATTTATTCAAGAGCATCAAGGAAAAGAAATGAATAAGAGGCAAATAGCAAATAGAAGATGCCAAGATACAGCAAAATATCATCAAACCAGGGGGGAAAACATCTGGCAGAGAAGCCTGGAGTTGCCTAATTGAGAGAGCAAACAAGGTAATTTCATCAAACCAGACATCTAGTAGAAATCAGGCAGACTGCTGGAGTTCTAGACCTGGAGTCATTGGTTGAGTGAATTGTCCCCTGGGGTGAGCCTTCCAAATAAAAGCAGAAATGGAATTGGATGCATAACATATTCAAGTCCAGTGCTTTTAACCTGCCATATGCTAATGGAGATGCATATGGAATCAACTAGAGTCTACAATTGAGAGAGTCACTCTGAAGATGGTCCTCTTTCTCCTTTGTAAGGATGACCTTCCAGATCCCCACAGTCCACTGTATGCAATTTTTACATTATAAAGTTAGATAATATAATTAGTGAAAAAAAAACTTTTCCACCTATCTATTCTTAAGTTCACAGTGTTTTGGTTTTTTTTGTTTGGTTTGTGGGTTGACTGTTTTCACTTTTATTGTTGTGTTCTATACCTACTGTGCCCTTTCTCCTTGTTACAGCGTTAGGGGCCAGCCTGCCCTATGACGAGAAGTTTTGGAAGAGAAAAAGGAGAGCTTTCTTGCTCTCAGTTTTCTTTCAATAAATGTAGACGGCATACAAATGTTTATATATGTGCGTCATATTTCCTCATCTGAAAGTTTCTTTTCTTGCTTTGATATGATTTTTCAAACACACACACACACACACACACACCCCAAAACCTTCAGAGAAACATAAAATAACATGATTTTGTCTGGCTTTTCCAAACACACTTTATATTATATTTACATCCTGCTTCCCTCTCCTTTTGTGTCGCTCATCCTTCCCAAAACCACCCTACTTTCCATTCATAGTACTTTCACACCGCTATTCCTTCTCTCGACCCCCACATCCTCACTACAACCCAAGTGCCAGCATCTTTTTACCCTCCTAGATTCTTTAGTTACCCCAGGTTATGCTCACATCTAAAGATCAGAAGTTAGAAACCACAGGGATGACTTTTCATTCATGTTCTGTAACCACTGAGCACCTTTGCCACATGTATCCTCTCCCCAATATGGTACCACAAATCACATGGACATTGTTAAGGAGACATCAAACTCTCTATGGCAAAAGAGAAAGTCAATAATTAGGTATTGGCACTAGAATCTAATCTGCAATATGCAAAAATGTACAGAAGAGGATATATACAAGTAATCTGAGTTTCTTCAATACATGCAATGTGAACACTGTCAAATATTTTTGATATTTCATACAAAACCCAGAATGTTTTATGTTCATTTACTGTATTAAAATGGAAAGTCATTGATGAGGAGGAATTTAGGAATCCTTCACCACATAGTTGCTCTGCAAAGCATATTCATAAACACCTATGATGTCATTTATATATTCTATATAAGATGGTAATCAGTCTATTTTTATTTTACATTTTTAGAGACAATCACAATGAATCAAGGAAAATCATAGCTCTTTTGACAATGGTCTCACGAGTCAGGATTTAAGCCTCTGAGCTTGAAATTTCCTTTTTCTTACCAATATCTATGAATACTGTGACACTATATATATATACATATATATACATATATATACATATATATGTGTGTGTGTGTGTGTGTCATTACTTTGTGCTTTAACCATTAAGTATTTAACTGAGATAAACTATTGAGACCCATTATTTTTATTTTCCTTTTCTCAAACCCTACTCTTTTTTTTTGAGACAGGGTTTCTCTGTAGCTTTGGAGCCTGTCCTAGAACTAGCTCTTGTAGACCAGGCTGGCCTCTGCCTCCCAAGTGCTGGGATTAACGGCGTGCACCACCACCACACAGCCTCAAATCCTACTCTTAAAGCATTGAGGTGAATTCAGGTTTCCATATTCCTGCAAGGAAATTTCAGACAGAAGCATCTGAAAAACAAGTCTTAAATTATAAGATGTGGAAGACTGAGTTTAGAGACAAGAGAGAAAGCTAAAATGGCATGCTTGACAAAATATAATATGCATAGCTGATCCACAAGCTTCCTAACTGGACTCTTTTTACTAAAACAAAAATGCAATACTAAGAGAATGACTTACTGGATAAAAGTGTTAGCTAAACAAACATGAGTATCTAAGTTTGAGTCCCCAGCATACACATAAAAGATGGCATTGTTGCAGGTGCCTGAAACCTTACTGTTGGTGAGTGGAGACAGGCAGCTGCAAGAAATTTGATGGCCAGCCAGCCTACGTTTGAGTGTATATGAATATGAGTACCTGCACGCTCACATATATACACCCTCCTACATGTGCATGAGCACATACACTCATGTCACATGCACACTAACACAGTAAAAACACATTGAAGATGGAAAACTAACATAGAAATGAATCTGATAGTTTGAGTCACATATTAAGATGTTTCTACACAATATTTTCTTTTATTTAATTTTTAGATTTTAAGACTATAATATAATCACAATATTTCTCCTTTCTCTTTCCTCTACCCAAATTCTTACATACACCCATCACTCTTTCTAGTTTGTGACCTCTGATTCCCTGGCTCCTACAATACCGCCCCCTTTTCTGCAATGTTCCCTTCAGTGTGGGAGTGATTTTAGATCTATCTATTGAGACTGAGCTGCATAGCTCTGCATTTTGATGGGTGTTTTTTTTTTTGTTTTTTGTTTTTTGTTTTTTTTTTTTTTGTAATGATCTCTGTTTCCTGCAGAGAAATTTCCTTGACAAGTAATGAATACCACAGTTTGCTGTGGATATAAGGACAAATGTTTAGAATGTAGTTAGGGATTATGCTGGTTTAGTAAAGTGGTGGTTATAGGTTCTCCTCCAGAAGCCATAATTTAGTTAGCACTAAGTAGTTATCTAAGTTTTCATAACAAGTCATGATATCCCTCATGTTGAATGGGTCTCAAGTTTAGTTAGATTGCTGTTTTCACTGCAAAGGTGTTTGTCATTACTTTAGCTTCAAGGTTATTGTGCTGTGTGGTAGTTGATGTGGTTCATAGGCATCATAGCTGGGTATTACTGTTAGTTGCTTGCATAGAGCCTTTCATTAGTACAATATTTTGTGAAAGTTAAGTGACTTGTAGAACTTAGCTTCTCAAAAGATAAAACAACTAAGAATCCTAAATTTATATCATGCTTTAAATCTGAGTGACTCAAAGATTACATTTACAGCCTAATCTGAGTGACCTGAAGGTAATATCTAAAGCTCAATGCAAGCTCATTTTAGGGAATAAAGATTTCATTGCCTTGACATTGATTATAATTACTGTCTCCATTAGCTCCAATGGGTAATATCAAATTTATGTTTCCTAGAATTTAATAAATATCATAGTCCAGATTGGACACCCAACATTGGTATGATGTCCTCCTTTAAATGAACTCTTACCACTGAAACATAATTAATTTGAACTTAAATAAGATATAGCCTCTGTTGTCAATAGTTTGTGATTTGAATTTTAATACTATCTTCTAACATATAGTAGTTGGCAAGGGTCCTCTCCTGAATTCTGATTAATATCTACATCTATTGAGTTCAAAATTTCTGAGCATGGTCTGCTTTAATTTTGGGTGTGTACTTAGACTGTAAATCATATTAATAATCCATTATTGAACATCATCTACTCTAATGCTGACTTCTTTTTAATAATGTATCTTATTAATTGAAATCTTTGTCAAATTTCAGTGATGCAGAGTTAAGGCTTGTTTGGTTACTCTGTATTACTGGTGTCATAAATACAGAAAGTGCAGGGATCCTACTATGGCTTTTCTTTGGAAATTTTCACTGCAACGTGGCAGATTGCTTGGCAGTGATTCTATCAATGTATCAGTGGAACAAGGAAAAAGCTATTTCCTTTTTGCCCTTGCTGGGATACAATCCTGTTGCTCACTCATGTATTGAAGAATTGCTGATGACTCAGCTGCCTCAGACACTAGGGCAGGATGATGACAGAGAGGTTTCAGAGGGGATCATGACAATTATTCTAATTTCAGGAGTTTGGTTAAGAGTATTAAAATGGTTGGCTTGGTTATGATTAGTTTGAAAATTAATAAGAGAGGCTACAGTTAATCACACAATACAGATAAAGATAGTGAGTAAGGCTCAGTAAAGTGAGAAGTGATTAACAGAGCACTTGGCTGATTTCAATAATTCCAAGCACTTGGAATCTTCCTTTGTGATGTTATTAAGAGATAATGTGAAAAGCAGAGAGAAAAAATGGGTGCATGCCATTTTGGATGGATGTGGTGAGTTATAAAGTGGTACTTGAGAAAGGGCAGTTAATAGCATGTGAATCATTGGCTGATTATCTAAAGTACTGCAAAGTAAGTAGACAATATGTTTGATCATAACTTCATGACATGCAAACATCAATGATGGTGCTATAAATGGAATTGTTATAGAGTAGTGAGAATGATGTTAACAATTTTTGCTTCATTGATATAATGTTGTATGTCTATTTACATTTTATTTGTATTTTTATTACAGCTTATAGTATTATATAATCAATTGAGTATTCACTTTCCTATTATTATTTATTTTCCCATCTATAGATTTGTAAGAAGTTAACAGCAAAGGTATTTTGTGTCCTCAACTCCTTTAACATGTGGCTGACCAATGATGCTCTTTCCCCATCTTATAGCTTTGAAGAGAAGCAGTAACACTAAAAAACTGCTGGAAACTTATGCTGGAAACAAAGTAAGACGATGTCTTTTAGAGGTAGGATGAAATAAGAGGATATCTATTGGAGGTAGGATCAAGTGAGAGAATGTCTTTTAGAGGTAGAACCAAGTAAGAGAATGTCTTTTGGAGGTAGGACCAAGTAAGAGGACATCCATTGGAGCTAGGATCAAGTGAGAGGATGTCTTTTGGAGGTAGGACCAAGTATGTCTTTTGGAGGTAGGATCAAGTGAGAGGATGTAGGTAACTGGAGGGATGTCTTGGAGATGGTATTTTGTCCTAGCCTTCCCTGTGCTTCCCTCTCTCTACTTCTAGCTGCCATGAGAAAAGTTATTCTTACCATGCTTTCCTCTTCTGATGGAATGCACTAACCCAGGCCCAAAACAAGAGGACTGTGTTCTGCATCTAAATCTATAAAATCATGACTTAGGATGAATCTTTCCTTTATTCATTTCTCTCAGACATTTATTACAATTTTGTTAAAGATAACCAGTTTGAGTTATAAAAATATAACTACAACACAACTATATATATATATATTCTCATTAATCTCTAGATTTACTTTCACTATCATATTTTTCATCCTTCCTATATGCCTCCAGAAATGGACCCTATCTCAACTTTCTCTAAGTAAATTAGAATTTTCTTTCTTTGCCCAATTACTCAAGATTAAAATTTTGTGGTTACCATTCACCCGTTCTCTCCCTCCCAGTCCAATTTTTTTTACTTACACTCTCAAAAATACAGTTTGAATATTTCTCCTTCATGCCCTGATGGTCATAGTATTTAAGCTACCGTCTCTTCTTATTTCAATGATAGCCTTACAATGACCTATCCTTGTAATATTACTGTAGTCTGTCAGCTATTACTGAACTCAGCCTCCCCCTATCTCTCTATTTGTAGGTCTTCTCTTCTAGAGCTAAAGCAGGTGCATTTATTCATTTTCCTTCAACACTCCAGAGTCTTTGCTTAGTGTGGAAACAGCTCATTAGAAATTTTATCTTAACTTTGCCCTTACATTTTGTTTAAAATACCCAATCAGGTTGCTAACATCTGCCTTCCCTTGCTGATGTTATCCACAATCTGGCCCAAACTTGGCATTTGTTCTGTAACCAACTTTGGCATCTCTGAGGGCACTGGCACCTACTTTCCTACACCTCTCTTGTATCTTCTCTTATGGACACATGTGACGAAGTACTACACAAATAAGAACACAAAACTGCTCCTATTGATTAAACGAAGGGCATTATATAAATTAGATTTGTCAACATGACGATTACAAAGCAAAGGCTGACAGAAGTATCAACAAAAAATTTATAAAAGGGGACAATGAATAAGCCAGGCCAAATTTTGATTAAAGTCCTCAATAGCTCAGGAGAGCATTGGCTATTCTGATATAAATATAAACAACAAATATAAACCCGTGTTCTTTATTTGATATCCTCTTTTCTTAAAGAGACCCCATCATGAATCATTTTTTTCATGTCTCTCGAATCCTTGTGTCAACATTATAAATTCCAATGAGCCTTCCTAACCACTCGCATATCTTAATGGCCTCTCATGCCGCTTGGTACCATAGCATGTATTTTCTGTTTATTTTCTTTTCCCATCAGAAAACTGGACACATTGCAGTTTAGCAAACTCAGAAAATAACTATATATTTAAGATTTTTCTTTATTAGCCCAAATCAATCTGTGTTGGTTTTAGAGTGTCACACTAAGCGGTGTAATAGGCCATTGTAAGTTAAAATGCCTACTGAAGGGTGGGACAAAATATGGGGAACAAAGATAAATACTGGGAGCCATGAGTTAATGACACTGGATGGCATTAATTAAAATATAAGACCTGGAGGAATAACAGAGTTACCCAGGGAAGGAATGGTTATTTCAGCTGCTTTGCTTGGAATTTCATAAGCAAGGCTATTTATTTTGGGCTAAAATAAAACACGTGTTTGGAAATTTGATCTCAACCATTAACTTGTAGATATTGACTATCAGATTTGATCCCTCAACTCTTATTATAGAAATATAATACATTAATGCTTTGTGATTAGCATTTCAATTAAAACTATTTTCCAGTACTTGACATAAAGCAGTCTCCCGCAGAAAGGAGCAAGTGTGACTTCTAGCCTGAGGAATACAAATGCATTCACACTGCCAGCTTCCCTGTGACTCGCTGAGATTTGGTTGTTAGGCCAAGCTCAGACTGGCTTCAGCACACCAAACCTAAGTGCTGATAAGTGGTGCGATATTAAATTAGAGCAAGTGGCCAGCAGGGTGCTTTGAGGATTGTTCCTGGGCCCAGCCTTAGTTAACACTCATTAATGATCTAGAAAAGCAGGAAAGCAGAATTTTGAGCTTTGAGATGTGCTGTAAAAATAAGGGAAAGGCAAGAGCCTACAAAAACTTTTGTGTTTCATAAACACAGATTAGTTTCAGTGAGTAGAGGGAGAGTATGCAGGTTTGAACTACAATTAGAATTATATTACGGCAAAAAAAGGCACTGGGGCTAGGAATTCAAAGTCATATTTAGCTTCATAGTAAATTCAAGGCTGGCCTATGCTACAGAAAACTGTCACAAACAAACAAACAAAATTAACAACAAAACCCACATTATTCAAGTTGTTAAAGATATTGAAAATTTTCATTTTTGACATGTTTACAGTAAAGAAAAAGGGCAATGGACTATTTGCTTTCCATTTTAGTTTTATTTGTTTCGGAAAGGAAAAACAAAAGTATGAAGGAAAAAATAGAGAAACTAGATGCTCTGCTATAGTGAATGAATGATTCTACAGAAAAACCTGGTCTTCATAGGCATGCTTGTCCTATCAAAGTACTCAGAGCAATCAAAGATTAAACAAGATTGACCACTGACAGATTGTCATGTGGGAATAAATTGCTTCAGTTAATAAAACAACTTGCTATACTCTGCTGAATCTTAGCTTTAAAATGAGAATCATTAGAAGCAAGAAAAGGGGAGACATTATCACATTCTGAACAATTCTATTGTGTTGTGCTTTGGAGGAGAGATTAGGGGTTAGATTTTTCTTTCATAGAACTTTCTTTATCCAAGCTTCTATTCTTTAAAAACGCTACTGTCTTATTCTTTTGTCTGAAAATCCAGAAACTATGTCTGAGAAGAAATGGAATGCTAGCCTGTGTTCCTTTCCCCAATCTTAGCAAGAACCACGTACTTTTGCAGCCTCAGATAACAGGGTGGATAACAGGTCAATTATTTCTTTATCTCTGGGGTGCTGCTCTATAATCTGGTCTCCAATGTCAGTTTGGGGGCACCTTAGAATGTTTGCAGATTGTGATGGTTTACTCTCGATGTTCACTAGGCCAGCCTGATGATTCCAAGTTAAATTTTCCAGAGGACCCATAGGACCATGAAGGTAAATCATCAGTTTAACTGCCTGCAGAGTCAATTGGGTCATTCATTAGCGTTAATACCCACAGATAATTCTTTCATTTCTTTATTAGTTCAGCACCATATAGACTATATGATATTGGGAAGGCATTTAGGTTATGGTGTGATTCAAAGATATTGAAGTTTTGAATTAGTTGAAGAATTCAGCTGAATTAGCACCTTAGGAAGAGTTAAACTTCCCAATGAGATGCTTTCCAGAGAAATTCATTGGAGCCACACCCTAGGCTGCACTGTTACTTTCCTGTCAAACATGTGCATTATAGTATGTATATTCTAGAGGCCAGAATAGCGGCAGGATTTACATAACACTGAACAGACAATTGAATTTCCATCCACTGTCAACTCTTTGTATTCTTGTTAGGTTTTACATGGCTTAACAGTTTCTAGACACATCAGTGAGTATGCCAATAATGTTTTTTTTTTTGTAATTTTTGATGATTCCCCTAATCTATGGGGTGCTCTTACTGTTTTTCTGTGATCACTACCTAAGACTCTCATTCTTGTGTAGAAGATGAGGATCCTATTTCAGAAGTACAAATGAAGAACAAAGAGAAAGAGTCAAAGGAGGCAAGCAGTGGGAGGGACTGGCAGAAGAGAAGGGGCCAAAGGAGAGGAGGTAGAGATTAATCATATTAAATCAAGGAGTGAGGTTTAGTAAAATAAATAAGCAGATGCACTGGAAGACCATTCTTAAGCCTGTCCTAGAGTTGTCGTTGTCATTTGAAGAATGTCAAAAGAAAATATTTAAACTACTTAAACATAAATTGCTTATATACAATTGAAAAGACGGCAATACTTTCATTGTAGTTCCACTAAAAAACATCAATTTTCCAGGGTAATATTTCACCTGAGAAATAATTAAAGCAGTAGCTTTGACAAAAATTTAGCCAATAGCTCTTTATATAGTTCTGATGTCAGTAATAACTAATTTTGATCATGGACTGTTGTTCCAATAGTCAGAGGCTGTGCCTTTGGGAAGATGAGACAATGGCAACTTAATGTACTTTCCCGAAATCTCTTCAATGCAATTATATAATGCACACAATTACTACAGAAATGTTTTCTTCTCTGGCTGTGTGTTATAAGAAGAACAAATTTTGAAGTTGGAGCATGATGCGAAGTACAAACTCAAATATATTGTGTCTCTTTGTAAGAATATTATTTCAAGCAAATTGCTTCATATCTGGTCTCTATGTTTACATGAACTTTAATTCTATAAAAAATTACTAGACTGATGCTTTTCAAACTTCTTTTAGCACTTTGACTTTTTATTTATACTAAGTAATGTGATGAAACATATATATGCACATAAAGATATGCAAATGGAATTTTATAGAATAGATTGCTCTTGTAAATTTCAGTGTATGACATTTACTTATAGTGAAGACATTGAATGAAGCACTGAATTCAATCAAATGAACACAAAATATGAATCATAATGGCATATACAAAAATATTCAATATCATAATTTAACTTATTTTTTAAATTGATTTAATTTTAAATTTTTTTTCTCATTTTACATGCCAATTCCAGTTCCCACTCTACTCTCCTCCCACTCGCTTCACCTTGGCTCCCACCCTATCCTTCACCCACTCCCCTGAGAGGGCAAGGTTTCCCATGGGGAGTCAACAAAGTCTATCCCTGAGCCAGGATCAAGACCCTCCCCACTATATCCAGGCTGAGCAAGACATCCCTCCTAAGAGAATGGGCTCCAAAGAGCCAGTTCAAGCAGTAGGGATAAATCCTGGTCCCACTGCCGGTGATCCCACAGAGTGCCCCAGCCTTACAACTGTCATCCACATTCAGAAAGCCTAGTTTAACCTTAAGCCAGTTCCCCCGCTGTCAGTCTAAAGTCAGTGAGCTCCAATTTCTTCAGGTAAGCTGTTTCAGTGGGTATCCCCATCATGGTCCCGACCCCCAGGCTCAGATTATGGCTCCTCCCTCTCTTCGACTGTACTTTGGGAGATCGGCCCAGTGATTCGATGTGTATCTCTGCATTTGCTTCCATCAGTTGCTGGATGAAGGCTGTATGATGATAATTGATGTAGTTATCAATTTGATTACAGTGGAAGGCCAGTCCAGGCACCCTCTCCACCATTGCTTAGGGTCTCAGCTGGGGTTATCCTTGTGGATTCCTGAGAATTTCCCTAGTGCCGGGTTTCTTGCCAGCCCCATAATGGCTCCCTCAATCAAGGTATCCCTTTCCTTGTTCTCCCTCTCTGTTCTTTCCCCATCTCGACCCTCCTGCTCATCATGTTCTCCTCCCCTTCTCTCCATTCTCTCCTCTTCTCCTTCTTCCCTCCCTTCTCTCCTCACCCGCACACTACCAAAGTTCAAGATATCTTGTCCATTTCCCCTCCTAGGGGGATTCATGTATGTTTGTTTCAGGGTTCTCCTTGTTCCCTAGCTTCTCTGGGGTCGTGGACCATAGGCTGGTTGTCCTTAGCTTTGTATGTAATATTCAGTTATGAGTGAGTACATACCATGTTTGTCTTTTGGGTCCGGGTTACCTCATTCACGATGTTTTTTTTTTTTTTCTAGTTCCCTCCATTTGCATGCAGACTTCAAGATGTCATTATTTTTTACTTCTGAGGAGAGCTCCATTGTACAAAAGTAGTTTGGCAATGTTCCTTCTTTTTCTATTGTGTGGAACAAGTTGATGAGTATAGGTATTAGCTCTTCTGTGAAGTTCTGGTGGAATTCTGGACTGAAATCTTGGGCCCTGAACTTTTTTTGGTTGAGAGGCTTTTGATGACTGCTTCTATTTCTTTAGGGATTATAGGTCTATTTAAATTGTTCATGTGGTCTTGTTTTAATTTTAGTAAGTGATACCTATCAGAAAATTGTCCATTATTTTAGATTTTCCAAGGTTTTTTTTTTTTTGAGTACATGTTTTCAATGTATGGCCTAATGATTCTCTGGATTTCCTCAGTGTCTGCTGCTATGTCACCCATATCTAACACATCCATTTGCTTACAAAATTTGAGATGTCATTATTTTTTTCTGCTGTGTAGTACTCCATTGTGTAAATGTACCACATTTTCCTTATCCATTCTTTGCTTCATGGGCATTTGGGTAGTTTCTAATGTTAGCTGGTACAGCCCCTTTGGATGTCAGTGTGGCAATTTCTCAGAAAATTAGGAAACTACCTTCCTCAAGACCCAGTAATACCACTTTTGAGTATATAGCCAAAGGATACTCAATTGTGCCACAAGGACATGTGCTCAACTATGTTCATAGCAGCATTGTTTTTCATAGCCATTTCATTTCTGATTTTGTTAATTTGGATGTTCTCTCTCTGCCTTTTGATGAGTATGGATAAGAGCTTATTTATCTTGTTGATTTTCTCAAAGAACCAGCTCTTTATCTCACTAATTCTTTGTATTGTTTTCTTTATTTGTACTTTATGGATTTCAGTCCTCAATTTGGTATTTCCTGTCATCTACTTTTCCTGGATGAGTCTGCTTCTTTTGTTCTAGAACTTTTAGGTGTGCTGTTAAGTTGCAGTGTGAGATTTACCCACTTTCTTTATATAGGCATTTAGTGCTATGAACTTTCCTCTTAGCAAAATGCCACATAATTTTGGGTATGTTCTGCTTTCATTTTCGCTGAATTCTAGGAAGTCTTTAGTACTTTTTTTATTATTATTTCTTCCTTGACCCAGAGGTGATTCAACTGAGCACTGTTCAATTTCCATGAATCTGTAGACTTTCTGCAGTTAGTGTTGTTGTTGAATTCTAACTTTAAGCCATGGTGACCTGATAAGTTACAGGATTTTTTCTATATATTTGTTGAAGTTTCCTTTGTAACCAAGTATGTGCTGAATTTTAGTGATTGTTTCATTAGGTGTCAAGAAGAAGGTATATTCTTTTGTATTTGGCTGAAATGTTCTATAGATGTCTGTTCAGTACTTTTGAGTCATGACATCTGTTAGTTCTCTTATTTCTCTGGTAGGTTTCTGTCTGTCTGGCCAGTCCATTGATGAGAGTGGGGTGTTGAAGTCTCTGAGTATTAGAGTGTGTGGTTTGATGTGTGATTTAAGCTGTAGTAATGTTTCTTTTACATATGTGGGTGTCTTTATTTGTGGCATAGATGTTCAGGATTGAAAATTTATCTTGTTGGATTTTTCCTGTAGTAAATATGATGTGTCCCTCTCCATCTCTTGATTAATTGTAGTTTGAAGTCTATTTTGTTAGATATTGGGATAGCCACACCTGCTTGTTTCTTATGTACATTAGATTGGAAAATCTTTTCCAAACCCTTTACTCTAAGGTAATGTCTCTTTTTGAGGTCAAGGTGTGTTTCTTACAACAGAAGAATGGATCCTGTTTTCATATCCATTCTGTTAGCCTGTATTGTTATAGGTCTAAGGTTGTGTAGAGGTAAAAAATCTAGTAGCTGGCTACTCTGCTTCTCTGATCTTTCAGAATTTACCTCTATATCTGACTCAGGGATTTTTATTATTAAGACAAATTAGAAATCATGCTACACAGAATATTAAAATAAAACTTGAGACTCATTTTTAAACACTACTAAGAACTATTTATCAAACTTTAAATCGTATTACATCTGTAAGCACCTCACATTTCTTTTACAATTTCTTGGTGTGAAAGGGAGTGATGGCAGACTTCTAAAGTTGATTATCCAAGTTTCATTGCTAGTGATTTTAAATATCTTATGTTATGATCTTGGTATTGACCAACAAGAAGCTTATCAAATTAAGAAACATGCACTTAAAGCAATCCCTGATTTTTAGTGTTTGCTAACTTCTGTAGGTTGAGAAACTCCTAGGATAAGTGGCATCAGATTTTATAGGAAGACACTGAACTGGAAATGATCTTTGTTTCTCTTTTCTTTGGGCTAACTCTAGCTGCTCCTGGAACAAAGCTGAATTCGTATTAGTTAAGGTTCAAGTTAAATCTTCGTAAATGTCTATAACCTGAGCTTGATATTAAAGGTTTCAAAATACTTCACTTGTCATTTCTATATCTAAATCCTTTACACTTCATGAATATATTTGCTGAAATATAGGAGCATCTGTACTGGCCTGCTCTTGGGGTCCTGACAGGGTATGCCCTTAGTTGTAACCACGAAGAGCACTTGCTGTGCTCACTTGCTACGTTCTCTTTTAAAAGGTGGGCCTTTCCCACTCCCCCCTCTCTCTTTCTCTCTTTCCCTTTCTCTTCACTCTTCTACCTCTTCTACTACCCTTGTTCCCAGGGACTGATCTCTATGCCCCATTCTGTCCCCTTCTTTTCTCCTTCTCTCCGTCTTTCAGTAAATCTCCTATGTGAGCCTTATTGCATTGCATAATTTCTCTTCTTGATATTTTAAAATAAATTACAACAGTATGTTCTAACGCACAGTATATCTGGGTTTGTTTTTAAAAGGTAGTTGTAGATTGAGACTTTTTGTTAGTTCCTGGGCTCACACACACAAATAATCACACAGAAACTATATTAATTACAACCGTGCTTGGTCTATTAGCTCAGGCTTCTTATTAACGAACTCATATCTTAAATTAATACATTCCTATTATTTTATATTTTACAATGAGCTCATCATTTACCAGTAGTATTCTGGGATGTCTATCTCCTTCGGCAGCTACAAGGCAACTCTTTGACTCGGCCTACTCTCTTTCTACATCTTTGTTCGGATTTTTCCTGGACTTACTCTGTTGAGCCATTGGCAAAAAGCAGCTTCTTTATTAACCAATGGCAATAAATTATACTCCTAGCATCCAGAGGAGAATCCCACATCAGGTAGCAGAAAATAAACACTACTTATTAAAAGTTATTTTGAAGTCAAATGTGGTGGTACAGGCCTTTAATGTGGATCTCTGTGAGTTGAGTACATCTACATAGTGATCTCTAGGCCACCCAGATCCCCAGGCTATATAGTGAGACCCTGTGTTAAAGAAATTACTCTAAATTTAGTTAGTACGAAAATAATTTTTTCTTTCTTTTTGCTTCAACTATTTGTATCACTTCTTCTTCTTAGACTGGCCATAATCCTTGCTCTTTTTAATATCAATATATCTGCAAGTTTCTATTTATTAGTGCACAGCTAAATAAATTTTAAAAATGGATACTTTATTTGGTAGTAGATCAGATTGTTTTGACAGAGTCTAGCTGTCTGTAATAGAGATTATGCTACAACGGTCTGATAATTAGTTAAAATACATCATTTCTGGTCAACTTCTCTGAACTCTTCTTGCTTTTATTTTTACCTTCAGCAATACAATTGCATTTGCTTTTCCCTCTTAAGTGACTTGAACACATGTTAAAAATCAATCTAAATTTATACACTTCCTCTTGACATCTATGTTGGATGCTTAATAAAATATGGTCAAGTTTTTCTCAAAACAAACAATTGAAAACACACAGTACCTGAACATATAAATATTTTACTAAAGTAATTATGAATATCTCAGACCTTTCTCTTTATTACTTTAAACATTCCTTTGGATTTGCATCCGAAACAACAGAATTGATTGTATATTTGCCCTATTAATATCTTTAAATCTTTGTGACACCCCTAGTTTTGCATTAACACAGGGTTTCTCTGAGAGTGTATGTCTATCATTCCCAGTAAGTAGGTAGGCACACATTTTTATTTTCAGCTTAAACTTTATATGATCACTTTCAATGTAACCAACACTATTTTTCTAAGCTTTAGAGAACTGATTGTGTATTGTATAGGTTCTGTGACATTTCCCAACAGGGTGTAGTCATGTGACTTATTTGATGCCATTGTGTCTAGATCTGCATTAGCAGCTGAGCCAACACCATCGCTTCTTCTCTTTTTAAATTCATTTTTCTTCCTCTGCTGTTTCAGCTTCTTAGATCACAAGGAGATTCTTAACTCTGGACCTCCAAATCACTTTCTAGTACTAAAGGTGCATTATAACATAGAAGCCAATGATTAAAGACGCTTAATAAGATGGAAGAATCAAGAGTTCCTAATGACCATAGTGTCAGTATACCAGTTCTAACTTCTTAAATGACAGTCAGAATGAGTAGAAAATCAACTGGGTATTTTCAAGTGTGGTTTGAGATGACAACAATAAATATTGAGAAAGATAGCTTTTCTGAAATTTTTGAAATATTCACTATGGCTTAGTTTTCCTGAAAAGGGAATACAATGGCAGAGTGAGAGAATGGCATGCTCCATAAAGTATTCTGCTTAAGGTACTTTTATATTATTATATGATAGCACTCAAATGGTGATAGAGCATCAATGAGTTAAGTGTCCAAGGTAAAGCTGAGTTGGAGAAACATTTTTGAAGAACATTAACAGCACATACATGTAGAATTAGAAAGCTTCTTGTGACAACCTACAGAGTTGGTCTAGTGAAAAGAGAGGCTGCTCACTCAGCTTGCAGAGATGAGAGCAAGAAGGTGGGACAACATAAAGAGAGAGAAAAATCACTGGGGAAAAAGGCAAAATGAGCAAAAAATAAAAGGCAACCAAACAAAAATATCACACCAACTTGAAAGCATGGAAGGAAGGACAAAAAGAGGAAAGAAACGATCTCTTCTTGCAAGATAATAATAGCTCAAGTAAAATGAGTGAAAATAAATCATTTACTGAATTGTTTCCAAATGAAGATAATTATCATCCAAAGCATAAATAAGATAGAGGGTAGCTGCCCAAGTAGACAGTTAATGATTATAAGTTTTAAGTAGGTCCTTAACATTAAGGGTTGTTTTTCTTATAGGTGAGTAGAAAATCTGTTTTAACAATCAAAACAATGTGATGATTTTACAAATATTTATGAATTTATATATGTATATAGATTCTAAATTCACCATCATTAATAAGAATTTAGCTATGCATGTTAGCACATTGGAGAAAGTGGGATGTGGAAGCAGAACCCTCTTTCTAAGGTCAGCCTACTCAACATTGCTAGACTGCCACAACAATAATAACAAAAAATGATTATTAAATTATCCTAATCATATGTCTTAAAAGCATATAATGATATTTTATATACTCAACTTTAAATCATTGGAACACTTACTTGTAAATATAAGTGTATCTCTTGTTTAGTTTTATGTAAGTTTGCCATTTTAAGACTATGGGGGACAAAGAATTTTATCTATAAAATCCTGCATTATCTAGTGGTTTGCATTCATTGGGAACTGATTTTATCATATAACTGAGCATCTCTATACACTCTTGTGGTTATCAAGTGCATTGCATCACTATTTATATTCTGTCGTTTAACTTCTCTTTAAATCATGGTCTTTACACTGCAACAGATTAGCTAGAGCTGGTTTAGATAACCCTTCTGTATCATTTCCATGAAAAGGAGACAGAAAGTTTATTGTGTCCTAGTTTTTGAGTCAGAAAGTCCCCAGGGCATTTAATTTAATGTAGGTTGAGGACTACTTAATAAAGCGAATTGCTATTGCTTCACAGAGGTTACTGGGAGTTGAATCAAAACTGCAAAGTAAAATGCACATAAGATTCTCTGGGGTTTTGCAGCTGTGAGAGAATACCAGCATGTGCAGGTTTGTGCCATGCAGAAGGTTTGGAGGAGGCGATACGTTACATAATTTTCTAAAGTGAAAAAGAATGAGTTTGAGAGTGGGTGATGATATCTTACGTCTTTTTAAAAATTACAAAGTGTAAAATTGCTGTGAAATCATCAACTATTCCAATGTTTACATATACATACATGCATTTATGTATATTACTTATATGCATGACTTTATTTGTCTTAGTCTACACATTTTATACAGCAACTCTCTACCTCAATTGCCACTACTTAGGTGAAGTCCAGTAATCTCAAAACTCAAAACAATGTTCTGAACTGCATCTGTACAAGTGTTTATTCTAATTAACTATATAATAGCATATAATGGCCATGTATGTGACTTTCACATCATGTTCAACACAATAAGTAAACTAGAATAGATTTAAATTACTTTGAGATGTTAAAGAATGTACAAATATACACAAATGCTACATCTCTGGATATAGAGACTTGAACACCTACAGATTGTTTTATTTTTAGACATCTGTCCTACAATGAAAATCTCTTGTAGCTATGTTGGAAAAGCTGTAGACGTGTGTATATGCATATAAAAAATATGCATATATATTTATGTAGACAAGCTAATTAGGGAAATATATTAATTTGCTAAATATGTTAACATTTCTAGAAAATTAGTGATTACCTTTAGATTACAGCATTATAGCAGAAAACATTTTCATACCACTTAATATTTTAATGCTTATTTCATTAACTTTTTAGACAGATTTCTCAGAAATGTTATATCTAAAGCCATGCATTTGTGAACTATAGAAAAATTTCAAAAGTGCACTCATATTAAATAAACTAATGGAATTATCTTCTTTCAGTGCCTGCCAAAATGATCTTCTTCAGTTCAGAAGGTCTTGTTTATTTTCAAATAGTTGTTGATTCATATAATTGAGTGTACTTACCTGAATTATCTATCCATTCAAAAACTTCTGAAACATTGTACATTTGGCCTTTTCTTCCTTGAAGTAACATTGTTGCATTTGCCTATACAAATGTGAATGCATAGATATGTCATTGTACATTTTCTGATGCAAAGCAGTTATGGCTTGAGTTTACTACGAGAATAACTTGTGTGCTGCTTTATACTGTATCCCTGCTTGAATCCTATTATCAGCTTCCTGCTTAATTTCCTTCCCTGACTTCCCTCAAAAATGTGCTGTGATGTGGAAGGGAAAGCAGAATAAACCCTTTCCTCCCCAGCTTGCTTTTTATCATGGTATTGCTTTATAACAATAGCAACCATGCCGGTTGTGGTGGTGCATGCCCGTAGGGTTTGCTTAAGGAGGCAGAGGCAGGAGGGTCACGAGTTCAAGGCCAACCTGTGCTACACATTAAAAAAAAAAAAGAGGAGGAGAGGTAAGAAAAAAAAACAATAGCAACCATAAGTTGGATAATATTTTGTGTAATTATATACCCTAGTAACAAATAATAAAATGAAAAATTTATGCACATTTCACTTTGATATTAGATGAGACACCATTCCCTTTTGTATCACATGGATGATTTGGTTAATAACATTAACAGCCATATCTACAGGATACATGCATTTGAACAATGTCTCTTCGAAGGTTATAATATGAGAAGTTTCATGTGTAGTGCCCTTAAGAGCATGTTATTTCTGTTCGCCTTTATTACATTCAGTATGATCATCTTACTATTTCACCTTATGCACTTGTCTACGAATATGATATACAATTAGCATTCTTATCCATGTTTACAGTGGATTCCAAAACTATAATAAATTGTTCTGTGTGATTTCACATGGTAAATTCTTTTATAACAACAAAAATGTTGTTATGTATGTTTTCTGCAAAACAGAATTTTGAACTTTAGATTCAGTAGTGTGAAATAGTAGTGAAAGAAATACTAGAACCATACAAGATACAACTGAATAAATAAATAAATAAATAAATAAATTGTAAGAAAAAATATTTTAAAAATTCATTTAACCATTCAGCATGTTCACAGGCATAAACACAACCTGATTTTTTTGTCTTCCACACATAAATAAAGGCTAGCTTAACTAGATCTGATTTTCCTCATTAAGATGACAGTCTTTTACCTTTAATGATGTTGACAACTTACTTTATGTTAAGGAAGTGCTCAGTAGATATTAGTACAATTAACCTAAGAACTTTCTTCATGACAGCATTCATAGCAATCTTCTGGACAAATTCTGTTACTTTATGGATATGGGACTGAAATGAGTAAAGTTAGATGTTGAATATATCACTATCAGTGTATGACAACCTTAAATATGTTCCCCATGTATCTCAACAAGTAGTTTAGTACATTCCGTAAACATAGTCACTCTTTATAAGACATTATTAATAATGAGTGAGTACAATAGATGAATCAATGATTTTGATTTATTACTGCTAGATTAAAAGAAAAGTTTGATAAATTGTAAAAAATCATATTTTAAGGACGGAGAGTAGTGAGGAAATGATAAAATGTTAAAACTAAATGCTGTGGACATTAATTTCAAGATAATACCTATTTACCTGTATTCACTGTATCTTTGTCCAGGAAAACTCTTGATTATCCATTTTATTAACACTTAAGTATTTGACTTTTTAAAAATATTTCTAAATACATTAAAGTTACCATTTCAAAAGAAAAATTTAATATAGGTTGGTGTAGGAGGTCCTTCTTTTTATGTGTTGCTTTCATTGGTTGAATAAAGAAACTGCCTTAGCCTTTTGATAGGGCAGGATTTAAATAGGCAGGGAAAAGAGAATGGAATGCTGGGAAGAAGGTAGTGTGGCAGACGCCATGTTGCTCCTGCTGAGATGGACACTGGTTAGAATTCTTTCTCAGTAAACCACGACCTCTTGGTGACACAGAGATTATTAAAAATGGGTTAAATTAAGATGTGAGAGTTAGCCAATAAAAGGCTAAAACTAATGGGCCAGGCAGTAATTTAATTAATACAATTTCTGTGTGGTTATTTCCAGTGTAAGCTAGTCAGGCAGGACAAAACAAAGAGACCCTGCACTCCTCACTACAGCCAGGCACCAACAAAGTGGCCCACACCTCTTACTACGTCCATATTCCAAAATATTGTTTATAAATGTTCTTTTACATTTAAGGGGGATATGATATAGATATGAATAATTTACATTGGTATAAATTTTGATTTGTTGTTACAAGTTTAAGGTCAATTTTGTTATATGTATATGTATTTCTGATCTTGATTAAGGTATTGTGATTGTGTAGCTCATTAATAATGTAATGTATGATTAGAAAATATAGGTTGTTAATGGATAATCATTGATATAGTCAAGCTTGTAGTCATGTTAGTTAGATTTTCTATATATAGAGAGGTATATTTCAGTTGATAGACATTCTTCATAGCTCTAAAAGACTACAGAATATGACATTTTAAATGTTTTTGTAACTTAGGGCTTTTCATGACAATGAGACATATCTGTTCCTGGCAGCACCAGCTACTTCAAGAGGAAGATGCGCATTAAAGAGGCTCCTTATGGAGCTGGCTAGCCATTTGGGCAAGAAACTGCTCTTGCCTGGACTGTTGCATAAACTGGACATGAAGAAGCCGCAGAGAGAGGATTGCTGAACTTGCCTAAAGGTGAGATGATCCTTCGGGGTTCCTGCTTCATGAAAGAGTCTGCGAGACATTCTACAGAATACAAAAGAAAGTGACTAAACTGTCTTTAAAAGTTCCTGCTTTATGAAAAAGTCTGCTGGATACTATGGGCCTGTAGGCTAAATATGGATGCCCCAATGATACAAAATAACTTTGGGTGACTGTCCAGGAAGCAAGATGTCTCTGTCACTTCTAGAGTTTTGGATGTTGCTTACTTCTCATTTACTTAGGTAATATTATATCCTTCTGGAGTTTTTGATGGAGTAAAAATATAGATAGATAGTTATAGTTATTGAATTCCTTTGTTATGATAAAAGATAAAATAGATATAAATATTGTAACTGTAATTCTTGCTTGATAACTGTTTTGGTATATGTAATTTTACTATGTTAAAATGAAAGCCTTTCTTTTTTGTTTAAACAGAAAAGGGGAAATGGTGTAGGAGGTCCTTCTTTCTATGTGTTGCTTTCATTGGTTGAATAAAGAAACTGCCTTGGCCTTTTGATAGGGCAGGACTTAGATAGGTGGGGAAAAGAGAACGGAATGCTGGGAAGAGGGTAGTGTGGCAGGTGCCATGTTTCTCCTGCCCGAGACAGACACTGGTTAGACTCATGCTCCTAACCCACAGTCAAGTGGCAATACACATTAATGGAGATGGGTTAAAATAATATGTGAGACTTAGCCAATAAGGGGCTGGAGATAATGGGCCAGGAAGTACTTCAATGGATACAGTTTTTTTTTGTAATTATTTCAGTGGGTTAAGCTAGTGGGCACCAGGAACATGGCCCTCTCCTCATTATTACAATAGGTAACACAACTTCCACAGACAGAAATACTATAATTTCAACAAATAAAGAGGATTAGAAAACTAAGAAAAGTAATTTTAAGATACTTAAATATCTTTAATATTTTAGTACTATTAGTAAAAATATTCACTTATATATTATTAATTATTATATAAATTTATTAAATAACACATCATAGATTATATATTAAAATAATTTTATGTAAATTATTATTAGATTAATATTTAATAAAAACTCTGACCTACTATACTCAGAGACTGAGAAACAAAATGTATGTTTGAATGTGGCTTTAATAGAATTTCTAAAAACCATTAGCTTCTTGTAAGCTTATCTGGAAAACTTTTATATTTTCCTGTGGAATGTTCCTTTACACACTTAATATATGTCACTGTGATAGGTTTAATAAAGAATCTGACTGGCATTTAGCTGGGGAGGACAAGGTTAGATAGGAGAACCAGACTAAAAGGATGCCAGGAGGATGAAAGAAACATGGAGTCTGAGAAGATGCCATGAGTCAGAATGAGCAGTATGGTAAATAAGTGCATGAGGTAAACGAGCCTCTGGACAACACACAGATTAATAGAAACGGTTAAAAGTTATAAGAGCTGGCTGAAAAAGAAACCTAAGAAATCAGCCAAACATTTGTAATTAATATTAAGTCTCTATGTGGTTATTTGGGACCTGGCTGGTGGAACAGAAAACACCACCTACATTTTCTTCTGTCTATTTTTCCTCTTATCACTTTTCTGCCATCCACCAGATTCTGGAACAAAACCTTCTTGTTATCGATGTCTATCCTCTCTATTACTTGCTGTGATCCGTCATAGTGATGGAACACCTGCAAATGCCAAGGAAGATTTAATCAGATTTCTCAGTACTCAATATGTTTTCTCTTTTTCAGAGACCACTAAGGGTCACATTTTCTCGTTTCATTTACTCTTCGAAAGAAGCCACCCTCCCAATGAGTCCTTTCTTCAGCCATATTTGTATTTTCACAAACTTTTCATATAGAACATCTCTACAGGAAAGTTCAGTTCAGGATCTTACAGGATATTAAGAGAGAGTATGATCTGGATAAGTAAAAGACTTGAATTGGGCTAGACAATTGTCTTTTATACATCCTGGGAATGTGCTTCATAAGTCAGTGTTGGCAAACATTCCTCTAGGAGTACAACTCGTAATGGGCATGATACATGTTTTATAAACATGTCAGAAAATTTTTCCTATACCAGGGTACATAAGGATAAGGTTGATTTGTATTGTCAGTAATAAGATTGTCCTTAGAAGTCATGTATATATTTTTCAAAGACAATCTGTTGGTAGAAGGTGGTACTTAATATGCAGTATGCTATGCTGTCCAAAGACATGTGAAAGACCCTAAAGGCCATCATAAAGGTAAAGTCTTACAGGGCTATTGAATATTGCACTTAGTTTGTAGTTTTTGTTTATTTATTTTGAGTTGATACTATTCAGATTGACAGTCTTATACAAATTTCTTTAGAAAAACATGTAAGAATTCCTCTTTGGTATTTTCCTAGAAATACAATTACTTGATTGTTAGTTTGTAATTGTTTAACAACATTAAGATATTGCTTTTTGTTTTTTCTAAGTACTGTTATACAACCTTCATCTCAGAATTCTGTCAAGTACCATTAATTCATACCCTCTGACACCTGATGTTGTTGGGCTTCATTCTTCATAGCAATCAAATTATGCAGGCAATATCTCTTTTCTTATTGACCTGCATTTCTCTGATTATTAGTAATATACAATACCTTTTGTGACATCTCTTGGCTTTATGGGCTGCCTCTATTTTTAACATCATTTATTGCCTATCTACCAGTTTTTGAAGAGATTACTATTTTCTTTTAAATTTTCTTATGATACATTTACTGTATTCTTCATATTAGTCTTTTACAATTATACATAGTTAATTTTTTATTTATTATTACTCATATTAACATGCATAAAGGAACACAGTGGGTGCCAATGAACATAGAAATGATTGAATTGTCTGGACACACAGATTTCTGATAAAACCATAGACCATTTTTCCAAGAAAATATTCACATATATTTTTTCATATAATTTGAAGCATTCATGAATATAATGAAACCCACTCAGAACTGTGAGTTATCAGCAGCCTCTCCTTAGAAATAATGTTCTAAAATATAGATGAAAGAGTGATATATTTTAAGGTGCAACTATAAGTTTCATAAAGTCCTAAGAACTCATATCATTTAGAATAATTTTAAAGAAATGTTCTAGTTGCTTTGAGGGAAAATGAAGTTATTTCAAACATTAAATTATACATATTGCAAGAAATGTTTAGAAAACATCTGTATGTTCTGGACTCATATTTAGTGAGCATTTTGCAACATTGGTTTCATTATCACTATCTGTTGACAGATGTTTATGTCTCACTGGGTCCTACAGCCATTTAGTCCCAAAGAAACACTCAGAGGCCTACATTAATTATAAACTGGTTTGCCTGTTAGCTCAGGCTTCTTATTAAATCTTACATCCTACATTAATTCATCATTCTTGTCTGTGTTAGCCACATGGTTTGGTACCTTTATCAATGAGGGATTCTCATCTTGCGTTCTCTGCATCTGGGGAACAACAGCAGACTGACCCTTTCCTCTTCCCAAAATTTCCTGTTCTCTTTGCCCCACCTATACTTCCTGCTTGGCTACTGGCCAATCAGCATTTTATTAAAACAATTCAAACAACAGGGTACACTACCATTGTCCCACAGCACTTCTAGTTTAAAAACTAGAATTATGAATCTAGTCTTTTTTAGCTTTTTTTCCTGACCATTATCCATAACAATTGTAACCACCATTCTAAACATAGGTTAACATCCATAATCCATTTTTGGGGAATGTGGGCATAGTTTCTCGGCTACTTCCTGCTGATTGGGGGCACTGATAATCTTATGGGGACCTAAGGACAATTTGTTATTATGGTCAAATCCTGACTGGAATATTCTGTGAGGTTGATCATCTCAGCCAGCAGTCTTAAGGCTGTTTGGGTATAGAACTCAGAGGAGACTCCAACAGAGGTATTCTGAAACATTGGATAATCTGGGCCATCTGCTCCTTTCTGAGATTTTTCAGGGGGTCTTCCTTGGTTAAATCTGCTTTTTATTAACCCAGAATAAATTCACAGCTTCTCATTTCCTGTGGAAACAAAAGCAAAATCTTTTCTCCTAAGTAACATATCTTTTGACTTAAATTTTGACAAGGCATTTTCAAAAGACATATGTTTGATTAATCCAGCAGCATTTATAATCAAATGTCTTTTATCAGCTGTTGTTCCTTCCTCAGCAGTCATGCAATTCAAAGACAACACAATAATATACAGTATCCAGACTCTCTGTGTATTTTTCGTCTTTACATGGTTTTATTTTAAACTCTATTTTTTAATATTTGTTTTTAATTTTTTGTTTTTTTGAGACCAGGTTTCTCTGTGTGTCTTTGGCTGTCCTGGAACTCACATTGTAGAACAGGTTGTCTTTGAACTCACACAGATCTACCTGCCTCTGCCTTCCAAGTGCTGGGATTAAAGGTATGTGTCACCACACCAAACTGCTCTCTCTGTGTGTCTCTGTCTCTCTCTCCTTTCTTAAAGATTTATTTATTTATTATGTATACAGTATTTCTGTCTGTCTGTATGCTTGCTGGCCAGAAGAGGGCACTAGATCTCATTACAGATGGCTGTGACCCACCATGTGGTTGCTGGGAATTTAACTCAGGACCTCTGGAAGAGCAAGCAGTCAGTGCTCTTAACCTCTGAGCCATCTCTCCAGCCCTGTCTCTCTCTTTTTATTTAAGGACTTTTTCCTTTTTTTCCTCTCCTAAGCTTACATCTATTTTAAACACACTGTAAACAATTTAGAGGTTTTCTTTGTCTTTGAATCTATCTTCACTATATATCTCTTTTTCTGATCATATGAGTCTTTAAATTGCTAACAAATATGGCGAGGATTAAAGTCGTGGCTTTGACAGCTAGATCTACCCCATTCCTTAGCTTTCTGAGAGTCTATCTTCAATGCAGAGGTACTGGGCAGAGCTATGTTTATTGTAAGAACTCTGTGGAGTTTCAAGGTCCATGCTGCTACCAAGAAGCATGCTGTTGGCTATTCATAAACACCATTTAAGTGTTTGCTGGTGGGTCCTTTTAAAACAGCTGCAACATTTTTGTAGCTAAAGTTGAGTCAGGAAGCCTCTCTTAAATGAGACATGCTTGCCTCTAACAAACAGAGCTCACCTGAGAAAATGCAGCCAACAAGAAGCTGTGCTTAACTCCTTCCTTTTGTGTCTAGAATTACTTTCCAAACTCTCTCAAGTTTTATGTGAACTTAGCTATCCACGTTGGTGCCATTTGTTGCCTGAGATTACTGTCCCACCTGGTCCTGCAGTCATTCAGTCCCAAAGAAACACATAAAGGCCTACATTAATTATAAACTAGTTGGCTATTAGCTCAAGCTTCTTATTAAATCTTACATCCTACATTAATCCAATATTCTTGTCTGTGTTAGCCACTTGGCTTGGTACCTTTATCAGTGAGGTGTTCTCATCTTGTGTTTTCTGCATCTGGGTGCAAAGTGCAGACTGAGTGTTTCCACTTCCCAGAATTCTCCTGTTCTCGTCATCCTGCCTTACTTCTTGCCTGGTTGACCTGCCTATACTTCCTGCCTGACTACTGGCCAATCAGCATTTTATTAAAACAATACAAACGACAGGGTACAAGACCATTGTCCCACAGCAACTGTCAATCTCATACATGTGCCAGGCACATAGGCATGCAGATAGTTCCAACCATTTAAAGTATCATGCTTTCTAAATACCTAGCATATAACACCCCCACACAATGTGATGGATATACATATACTTCATTTACCATATTATTTTTGTTAGAGTAGCAATAAAACCCTTCAGAGTACATCAGATAATATACATTGTCTAAATGGAATACACAAACCATGACTGAATGAATTATCAAGCTGAAAACGATAAGTGCTTTCAGCAAACTTATGGAAAGGAATTTTGTAGTTTTTGAAAAGGACTATGGTAATTTTTTATATTATTTATTTGTGGTAAGAACTCTTTTCTCCCTGTACTGTTTAGGGGAAACTCACATATTTGTTATCCATTTGTTTCTTTAAAAACAACCAACTTGTCATATTTTAAATAGAACTTTGTTATATGTTATGGTTTCTGACACAATACAGTCATACTTTGTACTTGGCTATTCTAATTCAAGTATAAATATTAAAGTTTTAGTAACATTTTCTAGGTTATTTAAGGATAAATTTATTCTGAGAAGCTTTGGTGTTTCACATTCAGCATCCTGCAGCTTTGATCGAATTTAAGCTATGTAAAATAACCCATTGCATGCACTGTAAAGATTCTCCATATGGGGAACTTTATTACCTCCTTTTACATTCAGTAGGAACCGTACTACATCTGGCTCTCCCTGAAGCTGTCAAATGTCACATTTGGGTGTCATCAAGTTCAGTTATATATTTTACTCTACTACCTATTCTCCAAAGGAGTATATGAAAATACAAAACTTATTCTTTGATTTGCCTGCTAGTTGTCCCTCTTTGCAAGTTTCACACTTAATTTACTTTGTGATTTAGCTAAAGGAAAAAGTATCCATTTTTACTTTTTATATATTTTTTCACATTCCAATGAAAAGTTATGAAATATGAACAAACTATCACATTTTAAATTTTATAAAATAAGAATTTAGGGTTCACCCTTTCATTCTCTCTTAACATTTATTGACTTGTAAACACTTCTATTTTTCTACAGCTATTCTATAATGTGTACGTGTGATAGTATTTTCTTATCCCATGCTGAACATAGTGAGATGAAGGATGTATAAGTTTAAGATCTCATGTTACTGCTTACATCACCCAGTTAGATGAATCTTTTCTACATGTTGAAACTTTATGTGATCCTGTTGTCTTTCAGTTAACAGATTATTTGTTGACACTCATTTGTTGTTGCTAAAATTTCCACCCAGGTGTTAAACATAAGCAATGTACCCCTTCACCAAAGTCTCAAAAACCAATAAGTAAATACACGAGTCCATCTACTTTCACTACAGATGAGCTAAAGAGATCATTGAGTTTTCCTACAGTGCATAGGACAAATCAATGAGATCATTGGGTTTTTTTACAGAATGTAGAAGGAACTCACAAGATCACTGTTTTTTTTAATAGAACATAGGTGAGGAGTTATTTACAGAAAAGTTTTTATTTCTTCCACTCTGTTTAAACCTTAAAAGCCTTATACACAAGGGTATTGGCTTATTTGTAAGTGCATGCAATATAAGATGTCCCTGTTCTAGTTCTCTCCTGCTTCTATAGACACTCACCCCATCACAGGCCACCTGCAGAGTTGTCAGGTGATAGTGAACAGCTAGATTCTTAGATGAGAATCTAGACTCTTCCCAGATCCCATGTCCAAGTCTGGCTTAGATGAACTTTCTACATGGGTCAGCAGGGAGAGGCTCTAAGTGAACTTTCCAAGATGGAAGTTGTTTGGCTTGGAAAAAGTCACTTTTGACAACTGTCTTTTTCCACTTATATCAATTTAGCTAATGCTCAATGTCATGGTTGGTGGAATACAGTGGACCTATTAGACATTTTGCACTCTTCCATTCTCACAAAGAAGAATGAAAATCATTACTTGCTATATTGCATAATAAATTTTAATATTAAACTTTAGATACTTGTGTTTATATTAATATACATTATTTAATACCTGCTTATATGTTGATATGTTGTAATACATATGACTGATAGTAATACATATAAAACAAGGACACATTAATTATTCTTTTCCTCATGAGGTCTTTGAAATAGAAAGGAGAAAAAAGAGAGAGAGAGTAGGAGGGAGGGAGAGAGAACCAAACACATGAAACACATGTCATCCACAGATTCTGATATGGGATGCCCTTCTGTATATATGTTGCTTTTGTTGGCTAATGAACAAAGCAGTTTCAGCCAATTGCTTTGCAGAGGAAAGCTAGGCAGGAAATCTGAAGAGAGATGTAGAGAGAGAAGAGTAGGCAGATTAGAAAGACACTATGTAGTTGCCAAAGGGGCAGATGCCAGAAACTTACTGGTAGGCCACAGCCTTGTGGTGATAAACAGATTAATAGAAATATGTTAATTTAAGATATAAGTGGTAGGTAGGAATACTTCTAAGCTATTGGTCAAACAATGTTGTAATTAATATAGCTTCTGTGTGATAATTCATGTCAGGGCAGAATGGAAACTAATGAGCAGGCTCTATTTAAAAAATGGCACCCAGCATAGGGCATGGATCCATACAAAAACCTAAAAAAGCTTAAAAAAAAAAAGAGAACTTCTATATCCACAAAAATGGAAGCCAAGCACAGCTTCTCTGTAGCCACATTATTTTGTTTGCCAAACACAGCTTTATTCATTAGCCAATAAAAGCAACACATATATGGAAACTCATCCCACGTCAAGATTCTTCTTAAAATATCAAATATAAAATCATAAACTAGGTGAATAATTATGTGTGGAGTATAATAGACAATTTTACTGTGAGTAAAAATATATGAAGCAACTGTTTCCAAACTATTCACTATTGCAACTTAGAAGAAAGCAGTTTACCAGTTGACTGTTTAGTGCTGAAAAGACCCTATAGTCTAGATTCACTGATATTCAAAAATATTAAAACAAATCTTCAAGTGACCTGTATGCATCATTATGTTTGAGAAACAGAGGACATTGCTAAAAATGAAAATCTAATGTCCATTTTTCCTGTTGTTAATGCATCTATCTTTACAAATTTGTTTACTCTAACGATGACTATATCTCTACACCTTTGAGCATTGTTTTTAAATCTGAGTATTTTCTTTCATTTTGTGTTTGAATCAAAGTCACTACAATGATATTTTCTTTCACTATAATATTAAAACCTTTAAAGCCCCTTACTATAACCAGTATCTCAATGTAATTAAATGAGTACTTAATAGGTAATGAGATGATTAAAGAAGTAATTAGGAAGCAAAACATCAAGGATAATAAGAGATTAGGGAGCTTTTGAAAGGATAGCAATAGTTCGTGTTGGCTTATATGCATTGCTTTTGTGCTAATGAGGATCATTGTTTCATTAATGACATTACAAGCTAGCGAGCTTTCAATGCTTTCAGTGATATCAAAGCCAGAGAATCACCACATGGGAAGCTGGAAAGGTCTTCTAAGACAAGGGGAAATATCTATGTTATTCATAATAATTCTCAAATACTTCTACAAATTATTTCAGTGTTATTGATTTCATAACCATTGGGAGAATCCATATGAGTAGAAATATTTAATCCCAACTCACTGTATTAATTCTCTAGTAAGGGACACAAATATGATGAGTATCCAATATTAATTGAATTTCTAAATGACAATAGCATGCTGTAAGGTATCATGGATCCACACCAAAAGCTGAATGTAGTTGGGCGAGAAGGAGGGGCACCTGTAAGCAGGGTACAACAGGGCCGAGAGTGAGATTAGAGAGATTCTAATGGAGGACAGTTCAGATTGTGAAAATTTTCTACTTTATCCCCATACCATTGTGGTCACTGGGGTTCCCTGAAAGAAAGTGTTTCTGGGTTAGAGGCTGGCACAAAGTACTGGAGATGGGATAGAAGGGATAGCTGGTAGTGTCTGCCAAACCAATTTTCAATCATTTCTTCCTTTCAATTGTGGAAAAGAATAAACATTGAAAATTGGCAAGATAATCTACTGCAGGAATAAAACTTCATTTCAGTTCATTGAGCTAGCTCTTTATGTTATCTTGTAAAATATGTCATTATAGAGTGGTTGATGGGAAAATATTCTTATCTATGTAAATATGTCAATTAATTCTCATGACTCATGATGCTCATGCTGTTAACCTCGACTACATGGAGAATGTTTACTTCATTAGTTAATCACAGCAATTGTGGAAAGGGATTGATGCCCAGTTGGCCATTTCAACTGCTATTGTCAGTTAATTAATGTTATTTCTGCTTTTTTCCTAATATAAATTCTCTTATGTCCCTTTTGACCTTGGTTCTTCTTTTTAGAGAAACTGAGGTGCATGAATTGAAAAGTTTTTCTTCCTCCTTGCCTGGAAGTTGTGTTGATTTATGCTTAATGCAAAGAAAACCAATAACATAGCGGCCCTGCCGTTCTGTGCACCAGAGAATGCTTTTTTCTCTCCCTGGGAGCTGCTAGAATGCCCCATGATGTGAGGTGTACAGGGGAAAATTAGGAGACCTTAGACTTTTAACAATCTATGTATTCTAAAGGTAAACCTCTTTCTACAAATGGAGTATCTGTCCTAACAATGACAGGAAGTAGTGGCTAGAAGAGTTTGAAATGGTGATCGTATATGGCTTAGGTTTTTTTCTCCATTTGGATGTATTATTTCTCCATTTGGATGTAAAATACATTTGGATGTATTTTCTCCATTTGGATGTATTATTATTATTGATTGTAATAGAAACCTGAGCAAAAACCAAAGGATTTTCTCATTTTCATCTGTTTTGTTTCCATGACTGGATACAGAAAACAAATACAAATTAATATTACATTTGAGAAGCTATAAATTCAGATGTCCCAGCATGTAGGGCCAAAGAGTGTTTATAACTTGTTGAAAATCTCATAATTTTCTTGGAAATTTTAAAGTTGTAATGGATTAGCTCTTCATTAATATGAAAGAAGGCATTTTATCCAAATAATTGTTTCTTAAAATATTTAAAACAATACAGATTACAATTTGTTACATGAAATCAAACAGAATATCTAAGATGTTATAATATTCCCAATTATTACAATAGCATATTGATTCTAGTCATTACTAGAACTCATAACTATTTTCTGTGTAAATAACTTATCATAAAATTTTATTTGGTTCTCAACATTATAAATAATTTCCTCTTCAATGATAGAACATTATGCTTCCTTTTCTATTTACTCCATTTTCATGGAAAGAAGAGAATACATCACTGTATCAAAGTTCATTTAGAAAGCTTAATAATTAAGCATTACTATAATGATCAATTATTTCTTGCATCACCTAAATATATATACATGCCAATAATATGCCATTTTATTTTACAACCATTAAAAATAACTCATATATTTAATAGAACTCATATAGTTTCAGTGACAACAAAACACTAACATTGGTATGATAGCTCATTAAAAGGCAAATCTACTTTTGCCTCATATCATTTTAAGTTGATGCTAGAGGATATGTTCAACAAGAAGAAGTTTATTTCAGTACACAATTATGAATACACCAGCCTGGTTATTCCAGTAATTAGCCTGTTGCTTTATAGTATAATTTATTGGAAAATGTAGAACTTTATTTTGCACAACTGTGGAAGCTGGGAGATCCAGTATCAAGGCAAGGTGATGTCAACTGTGATTCAACAACAGCTGCTACTCTGTCTGTCTCTGTCTGTCTGTCTGTTGGCTGGGATACCTTGGTTCTCCTCCATGTAGTCTCTCATTCTCTACTGGGATAGCTTGGTCAGGGTCGTCCATATTGAGACAGGATCCTATAAGAAAGCACCTGTATGCAAGACAGTGACTCTCATGTTCTGGATCTATCATTTCTACCATGTTCTGTTATCTTTTTTTTAATTTTTATTGAGTTCTACATTTTTCTCTGCTCCTCTCCCCTCCGCTTCAACCCTCTCCCAAGGTCCCCATGCTCCCAATTTACTCAGGAGATCTTGTCTTTTATAGTATAAAAATTTAAAGATCTGAATTTCTTTCTGTTTCTCCCCCACCCACCTGTGTGTGTGTTTGTGATATATATCTCTGATAACAATTCTTATGTTAAAGAAATAGTACAGGAACCTGCAATTCACTAAATTGTATATGACCGTGACTCACATTCACTTTATTTTTAAATGATTTTAGAATATCCTATAAAATTTTATAAGCTTTTATTATAACTTGACACTTAATATATTACCATTTTCTGATTATGCTCCATTTCAGCATTTATTTTACAATATATGTAATCTATTGAAATGTCCTATTTTACTACTTGAAACATTTATTTAATGTATTTTTGTGTGTGGGTGTATAGATATCCCTATACACCACACAGAAGTGTGCATCAGGGGACAACGTGCAGTAATTGTTTATTTTTTCCTTCAGCTATTATATCTTGGGGGATCAAGCACAGGTCATCAGATCAGTGCCAATGGGCTTTATCCACTGAGCCATCTCACTGGCCTAAAACATTGCTAGTTCTTCACACTGTGTGGCATCCTACACAATCATGAAGTCGTTATCAGTAGTTTTATGTGATACCAACATTTGTGACTCCCAACACATGATGGACACTAAGAATCTAGTCACTGAAAGGCACTATTAGGATAGCTCTATAAGTCAGTAATTTAATATTTAGATGAAAAGGAAAGTAATAAATGAGAGCCATGAATACCTCATCTGACTCACAGCAGTTATGATGTTAAGTTTGATGATTTCTTCTGTGCCTTTGCACTCCTAAGATTCCTGGCTTTTGTTCCCATCATTTTCAGAGAAAGAGCTCTTTCTTGCTCAAGGTTCTCCATATAGTCATGATTTAAGCTCTTCAGTCTTCTTTCTCACTTCACTGAACTTGAACTCTTGCCCTCAGGTCTTCAAATTTGACTTTTTAAAAAAGTATCCTCTTGTGATCATTGTTTTTCAACAGATTAAGACCCCAAACCTTTACATCACATTATAATCCTTGGTTCACACCAGCTTTCATCTTTGCTTTGCTGGTTCTCTAACATTCTCCTTCCTTTGTTTGCTCAATTCAAATGAGACAGGTTACTGAGTAAGTATATATGAGTTCCTATAAAAGCTGTTTCTTTTTCTAGAAAAGTCTTCTGTCTGTCTGTAAAGTTTGCCTTATTCTGTAATATATTTTTAATTATCTGATATATTTTAAAAAGGTATTACTTAGGTTTTTTGTTGTTGTTTGTTGCTTTTTTGTTTCCCAGATTTTTTGGGCTTGGCCCCATTTCTTTCAGTCGTTAATACAATGCCTTTTGTCATCCAGTATTGCTGTCAGTGAATCTATCTCAACTGCTGAACTATGAACTCTTTCTTGATGGTTGATACCATGTCTTATTCTTTTCGCTAATAACACTTTCTGGCATTGAATATTGGTTCAATGTGTGTGTGTGTGTGTGTGTGTGTGTGTGTGTGTGTGTGTGTGTGTGTGTGTGTGTTTGGGTGTACAGGGATTCTTTCTGTAGTGCTGGATCCCTGGAAATCTCTCTGTACACCAGGCTGGGCTTGAACTCAGAGATTTTCCTGCCTTTTTCTCCCAAATGTTGGGATTAAAGGTGTGGGCCACCACAACCAGCCAGTATTGCTTTTTTCTTGAACAAGTGAAATGTATCATCTGTTCTCACACAAAACATGAGAGTACAAAATCATATATATGAAAAAAATATACTTTATAATATTCAAGATTCATTATAGTAACTAAAATTCTTTTCTTACTCCTCCAAAGATATACTGAGCCTAGTTCAAGCATGTAAATTAATATTAGAACTCTTTTATTGAAAACTAAATATTTGCAGTTTTTCACTTGTTTCCATCATTAATAAGAACTCATTAAAACTAAACTATCATGAACAGCTTCTTATATGAGCGCTTTAAATTGATAATAAATTCAGCAAAGACATTAGTGTGTGTGTGTGTGTGTGTGTGTGTGTGTGTGTGTGTGTTGGTCCACTACTTGGAATGTGGCCTACACTGAAGTGTTGCTGACTTACTCAGTGATACCCCTTTGGAAAAATTGTATTTTCTCATTTTCCAGCAAATATCTATTGCAAATAGCTTGGTTAGGGGTGGGGGTGTATTATTCAATGATGGGAACCTGGGCAGTTCTTGTGAATGCAGTCATAGTCTCTGTGAGTTCATATGCTTCTCAGTCCTTTATGTTTGGATAATGCTATTTCCTTGAAGTTATCCATCCATCCTGGCCTCATAGTGTTTCTAAATGTTTTGATTAATCTATTCATGTATTTTGAAGGGAGAGATTTGATAAAGACTCATGAAGGACTGAGTGCTACAAAGTCTCTTACTATTTGCATATCATTCGATAGTAGGTATTGGTTAGTTACCATCCATTGCAAGAAGACGCTTCCATGATGAGGACTGAGCAATGCTTTGTTTTCTGGGTATACCAATATGTCCCTAGGAGACATATTATTGCTATTCTCCAATAACAGAATAATAGTAGAAAATTTACCACTAGGATTACAACTTACCTAGTCTCAGGTCGTTAGTCACTTTTCAGTGTCAGGTATGGGTTCAATTGAATGGACTGTATTTTAAATCAATCAGAAAATATTTGACTCCTCCAATATCATTGTATCACTATTGTACCAGTGTTTTTTGAAGGCAGGTTGTAGGTCACAAGGTTTGTAGATGGCCATTCTCATTCTCATTATATGGTGAATTGAGGAAAGATGAAAGCTGCAGGTAAATGGATGGGCTTAGCACCAAGCATCCTTAGTGTGACAATTCACATCCCAAAATACAACATGTTTTCTCCTATAGGTGGTTGTCAGGTTTGAACATTAGATATAGATATGTGTTTGAAGTCAAGTAACCACTGGCATTATCAGTTAGCTAATAAGTGACAAGAGAGGAAGAGGGGCTCTTACAAGAAAGGAGAGCTAGAGTATATTATAATCAAGAGATAAAAATGGAGCTAGAGTAGGAGGATTAGGTGGGGGGAGGAGTATGAGAGGGAAAGGTAATGGAGAGAATATTGGGGAGGACAACTCACAAAATGTGTACATATTGAAATGAATGTGTTTATCTTTTGAGACAAGGTCTTACTAGCAATCTCTGGCCTGCAACTCACTATTTGATAAGGTTGGCCTCCGACTCACAAAGATCTGCCAGTCTCTCCTCCTAAGTACTGGGATTAAAGGTGTGCTCCTATACAGAAATTTGTATTGACCTTCGAACTACAGAGTACCTGTTTACTAGAAAGACTTTATGAGAAACGGGACAGACTGGAAACCCATGGAAACATGGTGTGCCAGGAGAATCCAGCTGAGTTTTATATTTTGAAAGAAATATGCTTTTTTAAAGCAATAAATTGGGACTGTTGAAGAATTTTATAGCTCAGATTTTCCTGTTGTAATCAACACTAAATAAAAGTGGGATTTGTGTTTAATGTATCAATTTATATCAAATTTTTAGTTTTTTCTTAAGGTTTTCAAATCATCTCATTTTCTGTCCTTCACATTTTTCCTTGTCATTACACATACAGATGTCCCCTTGATGAACTGTTTATCTGCAACCCATTTCTCATGTGAGATACTCTTGTGTCTTTTTATTAAATATATCATACAAAGGAACATTTATTACTATTTTTATTAGTTTATTCTCATCATTATCATTGTATGTCTTTTTCTACCTGCTTTTGACTTGTTCTCCAAAGGTTTTTTTGATAGATTTCATTTTCCATGAGGAATAAGATCTATTTGGTAGGTTCATTTTCATTATTTTCTTGCTGCCATTTTTGCACCTGGAGAGAAACAGAGACAGAGAGCAGACTTGGAGACACAGAGTGAGAGATTAACAGAAGGAATTTATTATGCTAGAATTTCCAGACACCTTTCTGGTCATCTTAGCACTTGTCTAAATCATAGCATTTAGGGGTGGAGGCAGAAAGATTGCTGAAAATCCCAGACTAACATGAACTACATAGAGAATTTGAACTGAGTTCAAACAAGGTCCTATTTCATAGAAATATCAAAACAATCATTGTTGAGGGAATTCTGAGGAGACAAAGAATCTTGTAGCGTTATGGAGCCCAAGGCTGTAGATTCACTTAGCCACATGCCATTAGCAGAGTTAGACTGGATGAAACCCAAGGTCAGGTAATACTTTACACATATTGACAGGTGGAACTCAAAGTGAAGGAAGATTAAGAAAGTGGTTAAACACAAATTATCATAGTTTATAACACTGTACAGTTTTCTGCTGTTAAGAATGGAGAGTTTTCATAGTACTTGCCTGAAAAAACAAATATTTAAAAGTATTTCTTTTAAATATAGAAATTTTTTGCTATTAAAACAATTTTAAATAAATGAGAATTGTAACTTTAAATGAGCAACAACTATTATCCTCTTCTTGACAAAACACTTACTGAGATTTTATAGATCAACGATTATGGTAAATTCCTGCCTAGCATTTTGAATTCACTGTCTTAAACATACCAAGTTCATTTTTTGAAAAAAAGATCAATTTATGAACAAACAAATGCACTCTTTCAGTAGAATATTCTCACAGAATAACATACACTCCCATTAAACGATATTATGACTATCCCTATAAAATTTATTTTCTCATACTTAAAAGTGAATATTACAGCATTTTTCAATAAGTATTCAGTGATATGAGATTGACAGTTGTGATAAAACTGACACTTTCTTCTAAGTAGAAATGCTTAAATTCAAGTATTTTGTACTGTTTTGCTAGGTTAACTTGGTTTCAGTTTTTGCAGGCTAAGACACTGGTGAGATATTTATCTGTGTTTGAGTAAAGACATTCATATGACAGCTGGTCTTCACCTTGATTTTCCTCTCTTTGTACATCATTATCTTAGATAGTTTATGCCTTTTTTAATTTTAAAAACTTGTAAATTAAGGGTTTTGCTTTTTGATAATTGCAATTTTATGGTTCTTGCTTATTGGCCTTATCTCTAACTGGCCCTTTCTTGCTACACACTTGGCCCCCAGGAAATATAAAGGCTAATACATTTGTGCTATTTCTTTGCCTCTCAAATTTCAAGAAGTCTATGGCAGAAGATGATGTGCATAAGAACAGGTAGGATGGGAAGTTTTAGTCTCATAGCAACAGGATTAAAATATACTTAAAGACTTTAGTTATGAGTCTCTTTAGTCCCCATTTCTACGGCATATTATAAAAGAAAGTGTTATATTTATACATTAATATCTTATATAACTGAAAATTATGCTTCAGGAAATTCAAAATGCAATCATTTGACACAGAATTTTATTATATTTATTCTGAATCATATCACATAAAGGTTATTAAGTATATTCATACATGTGACAGAGCTGTTTCTTGATTGGTGGAATAACTACTTAAGTAAATGGAAATCGAAAGCAATTTCTTTTTTTTTTAAAGATATCTACATTAAGGGAGCCATTTTAGGATTGGCAAGATACTAGGCTCTAGAGGGGATCCCAGGTGTCCATGGGATGTCCCCAGCTAGGTACTTGGGCAGCAGAGGAGAGGGGGCTGGAACTAGCCTTGTCCCATAGTCACACTGATGAATATCTTGTTCAACACCATAGAAATTTCATCTGATGGATGGAGATAAAGACAGAGACCCACATTCAAAAGCAATTTCTAAAGTTAGGTAGAGGTGATACTAGCCAGAAGTGCTGGGATACTGGGGCATCAGAGAGTTGGAGACTTGGGCTCATACTAGATTGAATCCGTGGTTGCTAGACAATGCCTACTACTCTTTTTTTTTTTTTTTTTTTTTTGAGACAGGGTTTCTATGTAGTTTTTGGTGCCTGTCCTGGAACTAGCTCTTGTAGACCAGGCTGGCCTCATACTCATGGAGATCTGCCTGCCTCTGCCTCTCAAGTGCTGGGACTAAAGGTGTGTTCCACCACTGCCTGGCTATGCCTACTACTCTTATAGAGAGGTTTAATGTTATTTTATCATATAATAAAAACAGGGATAATGACTGTAGGAAATTTAAAAAAATACAATAGACATTCTTCACATGTATTTTCTTTATATATACTTTGTGTACACACAGCACATTTTATGTAAACGGCAAGGACGCTGTCTTCTTATCTATAAACATTTTAGCATATGTTCTGTGAAATTATTATATTAGATAAAAGTAATGTGATTATTATTTCCTCAAAGATATTTAGATTTTATTTTAAAAATTTAATTGTTTATGTGTATTTTTTATTTACTACAAATTCACTCGAGGTACAATTTTTCCACTCACTCCTGTGCCAGGATGCCCCTTTCATGAATACCGTGGCTCTCCTACAATACTTTTACATGACAAAGATGTGGTTGAGAAAATTAAACCAGTTCCTTTATAAAGTAACACTGGATGATCGATTTTGACAAGAAAGCTCTCTAGGTGATGGTGAGCTCTTACTTCTTCATCACATCAAGAGACATTATGCAAGTTTATTCCACTACTCAATTATGACTGATGACTTATTTGGACACGTGGTGACTTACATGAATACCTTTTAAGGCTCTGCTGTTGCTTCTGCAATTAAGACATGATTTTGTGGGTTATGTTTTGAGGTTGTCTGTCAGCCTTTTCTCATCACGTCTCCTTATGCCTTTGTGTAAGATGGTATTTTTAGAAGTTCTAGTATTATATATTCAGTCCTATGTGCCATTTTTCCTCTGCAAGTGTGATTCTTTTTCATCATCTTAAGTCTGGTTTGGGGGAGCTGTTCAAAGTGACTGATTTGTCTGCTCTACTTTGATATTTGTGTCCATCTTCCAACCCTCTCTTGCTGTCTAATTGCATTTTCTGCCATACCTGGCACCAACCATGTCCCACGTACATTTGATAGGAACTAATACTTAGAAATTCATCTCTATGTATAAACATGACTCCTGGGGCATGAGTTTTTTCAAGGCTCTGTAATGAACAGTACTAGGAAAATACATCCAAAGGCAGATCAGAGAGATGATGGGCATTCAAATCAAATACTACCTTCTTCTTCATTCTTGTTACCATGTCACATATTTTATTTTGACTCGAACAATATAACCGACATTTTCAACCATCTCTTCAGCCTCATTCATTTATAATTTATGAAGCAATTTTAGTATAATGATTTTTTTTCAGAAGCTATGTAAACCTACATTTGGGTCTTCTTAAACTATTATTGAGGACTTTGACTTTTAAAGTATATAAACTTAAAATTTACCAGTAATTAAATATTACATTTATTTTAAACAGTTTCTTGGTGAGAATATAGTTTTTTAATCTACTGAAGTTGAAGGTAAATGTGTGTTTTAAAAACCTAGATGTGTTATTTATTTTTCAGAAAGAATTAAGACCTGGTTGAACTTTAAGGCTGTAGGAGGAAATGAAATATCTTCAGACCTTGTCAAAGTTGATCATAGTTTTGATTTCACAATCCTCAATTTTGGAACCACATTTTAAAATAAATACATAATAGAAAATGTCAAAAGCAGGTTTAGGTAATGTTCAGAAATTGATGAAAATTCTCTCTTAATTTCAGGTCAGAGTTAATAAATATATTTTTATGGAATATAGCTATTCAAACAACAATTTTTAAAATCAAACCTTCTACCGCAATACCTTTCAGAGACACACTAAACATTTTTTTTGTTATTTTAAGAAGCACTAATTTGATACCTGATGAGGAATGGCAGTGGGCAAATATTGGCAGTCTTGAATTCCATTATCAAATCATTATGCTTATAACAGTGGAAAACTTTATGTTTAGTAAAAAAAAAAATCAACCTGTAGAAAACAACAGTCTTAAACGTGAGTCGGGGCACTATGGGTCATGCTTAGTAGCATTGCATGGCTCACTGAAACTTGCAGTTCACAGCTGCATGTTCTGTCTTCAGCAGCAAGGCTTCAGTGACATCATAGTGTACACTGAAGTCATAAATGTAGCATAGGTGAGTGCTTCTGAAACACCTCGAATCCATTACGATTTTCAATAATTTTTGTATCATTTTTTAATTCATAGTTTTTAAGACTCCCACATTCACACATGAATCCCATATGAAGTAATAGCACAAATTAAGTTTTGTAACAGAAAGGCCACTTGTTTGTCCCGGCAGCCGAGAACCAAATTAATCACATAGAAACTATATTCATTAAACCACTGCTTGGCCCAAAGCTTCTTATTGGCTAACTCTTAATATTAATTTAACACATTTCTATTAATCTGTATATCATCACGAGGTCGTGATCAACCAGCAAAGTCCCAGCACGTCTATCTCTGGCGGTGGATCCATGGCGTCCCTCTGGCTCCACCCTTCTTTCTTTTAGCATTCAGTTCTGTCTTCCCTACCTACCTAAGTCCCGCCATATCAACAGACCAAGGGAGTTTCTTTATTCATTAATGGTAATCACAGCACACAGAGGGGACTCCCACATCACCGTTTCTGCTCCATGGACTAAGCAGGTAAAGACTTTGTAGTTTGAGTCCTCACTTTACCTTAAGTATTATGCTATTATGACATCTTCTTCGTAACAGCCCTATATCACTATATCTCCAGGATTCTCACATGCATGCTTAGGAGTTATAAAGTTGTTGAGTTTTACTTAACGTGGAGCTAAGAATTATACTGAGAAATTAATTATTCACTTGTACCTTAGAGACTGTCCTGAATACTTTTCTTCCAGACCTTTACCATATATAGAAATAATATACTAACCAGGTCTTTAGTGAGGGAGACAGGTTGAGCTCATCTCTAAATACAGCATAAGCAAGGGTACTTTGTACTCTATCACTATAATGGTGCATATGATAAATATTCCTAAAGTTTGCTTCATCCTGAATTAACACTCCAGAACAGGGAAATAATCAGACAAAATCCATTTCCTCAAGATACTTGCAGTTTGGTGTGTTGTGTAGCAGGTATCTGTGAACAAGGCATTTGAGGACTCTTCAGGTATCAGTGAGAATGTCCTTGAGATTGGAGATGAAGCTTATATGTTACCTGGGGAAGACATTAGAAGGATATTACAAAACCTTAACTCTAAATATGACATCTTGAGAAATGTTGTTAATGCAAAATAAGCTGTGTGCATTGCTGAAGGCACTGTGAACTTGCCTTATGTTGTGTGAGTGTATGTGTGTGTGTGTGTGTGTGTGTGTGTGTGTGCAGGTGTATCTATGTATGTTCATACATAGATATGCAAGTAGAGGATCCTGAGGACAACCCTGGGTGTCATTTCTCAGGTATCATCTCATCTATCTCATCTGTGTGGTTTTTGTTTTTTTTTTTTTTTTTTTTTTGAGACTGAAGCTTTTGCTTACCAGGACTTCACCAAGTTCGCTGGGATGGCTGTTCCATGACTTTCGGCGGTTGCCTGCCCCTATCTCCTAACACTAGAATTACAAGTGTTCACAGTCATGCTTAATTTTTTATTTGGGTTCTGGGATAAAATTTAGGTCTTCGGCATGTAAGTCAAAGAATCATAAAGCACTGTGAAAGAATAACTCTCTTTAATTATTTTCATTATACAAATGGATAAAAGGCATCCATCAGAGAATCATCTTGTGAAAATAATAGATTCGCATTAGTAGCAGAATCTTCTTGAATCTCTGCCACCTACCATCTTTTCTTGACTACATTTGATACCGCTTTGAACACACATCCTCTTGTGTAAATCAACCCTCTGACACATTCCCTAACTAATTGGGATATTTCTGTTTGGCATTTTTAGTGAATAAGAAAATACAGCCCTTGTGAATTTTTAATTTCAGATGAACAAAGATTAGATATTGTGATATAAGTGGCTCACAAATGAAAATGTCACCCAATTAGGAAATATTCCTTTACAGAAATTTCTTCAAATAATTTATTTTGTTATTGAAATACATTATAGAATATGTATAACCACAATTATTATTTCTACCCACTACTTTTAAATGGAGACAGATACTTTCATAATTTCATTAACTAAAATCATTTCAATTCCCACTAGTCTTCACAAAATGACAGATTTATTATGATTTGTTTTATATAAATATTTTTGAAATTATAATATTGTAATTTCATTTCTCCATTTCTTGTCCTCCTTTCAAACCTTCACTGGTGCCAAAACAAATTTATTCCCACTTATTTACTGTTTCTCAAATTTCTGACTTCTTTTTTTACAGTTGCTGCTATGTGTGTGTGGTATGTTCCTAAATATATAAATAAAATCCTTCTCAGTCCATATAATGTTACTTGAATACAGGTGTTGTCAGGAGTGAACATTTGGTATTTAGTAATCATATAGACTGCTCTTCATTGGAAGAAATGATTTCATCTGCTCTCAGCATTATTTTCTTGGCTATAGGTCTTTTTGTAGGGATGAGCATTCCTGACATTTACCCCTTCCTCTTAGGTAGCCTGTCTATTGTTCTCATCCTTGTTCACATCATGTTTAGGTAGCCATATTGGTTAGACCTAATGAGTGTAGTTTCTGGCATTTTGAGGAGACACCATCTCACAGTAGACTTCCTGTTTCCTGCCTCTGCCAATCTTTCTTCCATCTCTTCTGCAGTAATTCCTGAGCCTTATGGACCGGAGTTGTGTTGTACACATCTTAGTTAGGAGTGACTGGGCTCCACAGCTATGCATTTTAATCAAATTTAGTTTTCTATAATAGTGTTCATTGTTGCAAAGAAAAGTTTATTCAGTGAGGGTCAGACCTACACTTACCTGTGGGTACAATGATAAATATTTAGATTATACTTAGAAATTAAACTACTATAGGAAAGTAGTATTTTAAGGGTCTCCTCCAAGATCCATGACCTCTCTTTCCTGGGTAGCTGTTAACCAACAACATTCATGAATTATTTATACAATAGATTTGTGTAGTGATTTCTTCCTTTATTTATTGAGTGAAAAACAAAGCACACATGGATTAACTTATTGTGCATTGGTTATTTTCTCAGAGTCAGAAAACAGCTACAGTTAATATCATTATTTACAGGCAGAAGAATCATTCATTTGTAGAATCTCTTCAAATTGAGATGATTGCAGTTGCCATAGAAACAGAGAACTCCAGGCACATTGTGCATTTGTGTTATACATAAGCCCTTCTGCTATCTACTAAAACACTATTCGATCATTACAGATTTTTGCGGAATGACATTTATAGACACAAGTTTTTAAGTAAAGATGGCATTTGCTTCAGAGCTAAGTTTGTGCTCCGTTGATCCTGGGACCAATACCTCATTGGGATGTTATGAACTTTTTTCTTTAAAAAAATAACCTTAGAGTCATAATGCAAAGTCCTCTCTACATATACTAATGTGAGTTTAAATACTGTGGTGTCCTTTATCAAGAAGAGCTGACATATATTCAACGCTGTCACAACTGGATAACTCTGGTCAGATTCATAAGGGATTAATTGGCCATGGGTACTTGTGAGCTGAAATACTGTCAACTCCAGTAATAGACTCTCCACGAATGCTAATAGTTTACCTAGCAAGAAATCATTAGGTGTTGTTTATTGGACATGATGTGGAAGAGTGTAGACTGGGCTTTCAGTAGAAGATCATCATGTTTGATGTACTAAACTTCCTGAAGCTACCCTGCGATATCAAATGTGTTATGGTTGACTTTTGTGAGGAGCCACAAATCAAATGAAGTTTTAGAACTAGCATTAAAGAGAAATACATTGAGGTAAAATAGAAAATTATTGTGCTCCTTTTAAAAATTTTGGAAACAACTAGAGCTTTAGAAGAAACAAGCAAAATGCGAGTGTTTCTCTTCACATTTGTCCAGTGCTGTCCCTAGAGACAACTGAATTTCCAGCTGGAAAACCTTTGCAAAACACAGGATTGATTTGCATATAGTTATATGCGTAAACTCATATTAATAAGGCTATACTTTTTATTTTTTCCACATTTTACCTCCTAGCTCCAATGCCTCCCTCTCACCCCCCCACACCCAGCTGGAATCCACAATTGCATGATCCCTTAATGATTCTGATCCAGGTTCCAAGAACTGTGCTGCTCTTCAGTCTCAGACCCAGCTGTAATTCACACTTGGGGACTATCTTAAAAATCCACCAGAGGCTCTCTTAAGGTCCTTCAGATCTTCACATGGCACTGGTTACTAGTGAATTGGAGCTGCCATAGTCTCTCCAATCAATGTTCATCTCTGATATTTCGAAGGTGCAAGATGAACACTTATTCCTCCTACCTGACCTGAGTTCAACCAACTTTAAGCAACAGCAAAAATATATCCAAATGACCACTGAGCATAGGCAGGCTAGAATCTCATATCAGACCCACAAAAATTAAATAAATCTCATCTCCAGGCCCTAGTGCAAAACCAAAATCAAGATCAAGACTGTACATGGCCTCAAAAACTTTAGAAAAAATATTTTGCAAACTGAACTACCTAAACAAAATTCAGGGCACATCATTTAAAAGAACAGTTATAATCGTAATCAAAGACTTACAGTGATTCAAAGAGGACATGAGCAAACACCTGAATTAGCTTAAACATTACAGGGATAAAAATCCTAATTGAAAACCACAAAACATAAACACATAACTGAATAAATTTCAAAGAAAACATAGGATTTGAAAACTAAATTCAATAGAGACAGAAATACTGAACAAAAATCTAGCTTAAATGAAAATAGATGTTAAAAATTAAAATATCCAATTAGAAGACTCTGGGAAAACCTCACCAGTAAAAAGTATCAAGAAAAGGCAGACTATCAGCATTGGAGATAAAGTAGAATTGTTCAGTCAGTGAAAGACAATGATGGCTTTCTGAAAACAATGTTGAAATATATGCATTTTAGCATACTCTCAAATGAGCAAATCTACTAATTATAAATATAGTAGAGGAAGCATCCAAGATCATGATGTAGATTTTTCAATAGCATTAAAGAAGAAAATTCCATAAATTATGTAGACAACACATAAGCTACAAGAAGTATACAGAACACTAAATAGACAGGACCAGAAAAGCAACTTTTCCATGGAATATTGTGTGTGTTTAGTGAAACACTAAACATATTGGACAGAGGAAAATATTGGAAGACGAGAATCTGTTAGAAGGGAAAACACTAGTCAAGTGTGGAAAAAACTATCAGATCACAGCTGATTTCTCAGTAGAAACTTTAAAGGCCAGAAGAGCCTAGAGCAGTGTACTCAAAGTTCTAACCCATGCCCACCCAGACTACTACTACCAGCAAAACTATCTCACACAGTTGAAAGAGTGTTAAAAACTCGCTTGGTCATGAATAGGATAAAACATTCATATCCATCAAGCCATCCTGTAGAGAATACTGGAAGAAATCCTTCAAAATGAAAAGAAAAATGGGCATAGCCAAATGGATACAAAAAGAGAACAGACAAATTCATAATTATTAAAACACAAAATAGTACTAAGAGGGGGAAAGCATGGCATCAACCAACACAACTCACAAAAATAACTTTAAATTTGAACTATCTCAACTCTTCAAACAAGAGGCACAGGTTAGTTGAATGCATGAATAACAGAAACAACAACAAGAAAACAAAAACTATAATTTTGTTGTTGACAAGGAACTCATCTTCAAGGATCATTGCCAACTATAAGTGAAATAAGGGACGTAAGTAGACCAAGCTGGTAGAAGAAACAGGGGTCTATCTTATTATCTTAGAACATGTACTTCAAAGAAAATTAATGAACAGTGAAAAAGAAAGACATTTTATCTTATCAAGGAAAAAAACTAAACAAGAAGACATTTATTTATCTACAATAAATAAGTGCCGTATGGGTGACAGTGTGTGGTCCATGCATCTGAGTGCAAGTTCTTAAGGAGCTCATAAGCATCAGATCCCATAAGAGCTGGAAATCCAGGCAACCCACCCTGAACCTGACTTTGGAATTGATCTCTTTTCCTCTGAAAGAGCAATATATATATTTTAATTTTCAAGTTTTATTTCTGAATGTATAGGTTTGTCAATATTTTTAATCATATTTTTGAAAATAGATTTGTTTTTAGTTTTTAATATAAATTTTTTTATTCATTTTACATACCAGCCACAGTTTCCACTTCCTCCCCTCCTCCTGCTTCTCCGCTCTATTCCCCAACCCACTGACCATCCACTCCTCCCAAAGGGTAAGGCCTCCCATGGGGAAACAACATATCCTAGCACTTTAAGTTGAGGCATGACTAAGCCCCTACTCCTTGCATCAAAGCTGACCAAGAGAGAAGGATCCCAAAAGCTACTCATATATCATGGATAAATCCTGGTCCCACTGCCAAGGTCCCATTATAGACAGAAAATAGATTTTTCTACAATATATTTTGATTGCTGTTTCCTCTCCCAGATCCTCTTTACCTCCCCACCAATCCAAGTCCATGTCTTCTTTTTCCCTCTCTTTGTAAAGTAAACAGGCAAATTAAAGACTAAATGTGAAGAGAGCAAAACAAGTAAGCAGAAAAAAAAAAACCTAAAAGCCACATACCCATTCATACAGGTACATTGACAGACAGACAGACAGACACACACACACACACAAAAACACACACACACATATACAAAGAGAGAGAAAGAGAGAACCCATAAAAACACAAAATCTGGAGCTATAATAAATAATCAATAGACCAATAATAAAAAAAGAGGAGGCAGACAATGCTTTATGAAACAGCAACAATGAATACCTCCCAGTACCACTGAGTTCATTTTGTGTAGGCTATTTACAGATGGGCCTGGAGCCCACCCTTAAGTATGGCTTGTATACATAGTGACACTTCATTGAAAGAGACTATTATTTGCTTTTTGGTCAGTTGTTTATTGGTGGTAGCTTTGAGGTCAGGGATGAGAGACCATGCATACTTTTCCTTCTCAGTGTTTGATTCCGTCTGGCTTGGATCTATCCGGGCCCTGTGTATGCTACCATAATCTGTAAGTTTATATGGGTGCTGGTCCTGCTGTGTTTAGAAGGTCCTGTTTCCATGGTATCTTCCATCCTCACTGACTCTTAAAATTTTTCACTCCTCTTCTGAAAAATTCCTTGAGCCCCAAGGGGAGATATTAGATGGAGATATTCCACTTAACACTGGGTGTTCAAAGGTCTCAAACCCTCTGGACTTTGTCCCGTTGTGTGTCTCTGTATTTACTACATTCTACTACAGAGGAAACTACTTTGATGATGGCAGAGCAGAGCAATTCAATGTTAGCTAGTTTAAACGGCATTAGGCTTTGTACCTATCAAACATTTTTGGTCTAAGGGGAGCTTAACATCACCATTGTTGCAGTATATCTGAGGCCTTGAACTCTTAATGTGGAATTTCACATGTTGACTGGTGACCAAAATTTCTCAGGAACAATTAAGCTTCTAATTAGACACCAGGTGAGAATATCTGTCTGAGACTTCTGTCTCTAACAGTAACTATCCCTTTGTAAGAAACTGCTAGTGAGATGTAAGAAAATCAAACATTATACATTGAGGACACAAAAGCAGAGTTGGATAGAGAAAAGATTTTGATTGTAGCATTGGAGTCGAGGAATGACTACAAGCATGATGGGCAGGACAAAGAAATCGAAGGATAAATCTCCTTAGGTGTCATCCTTATCTATCTGCCTCATCCATGTTAACTTCATGAGTGATAGACACACAGGATTACTAAGCCAGATGAGTGACTGTATAATTTCAGACCACAGATTACACATCTGCTTATGTGAACAGAGAGAAAAATAAACAGTTACATTTGTCAGGTGCATAAGCAAAAATGCAGGCAAAGCACATAATCATGTAGGAAAAAATTTAAAAAGTGGAAGTTAAGATACTATTATATATACATATATATACATATATACATATACATATACATACATATATATATATATATATATATATATATATATATATATCCTCTGTGTGTGTGTGGCATTCATGCACACCTCTCATGGTTACAGGGAGAGTTAACATGTTAACATAAAAGTACTTATGAAATAATTAGTATCAGTTTAAATCATAGTACCCTACTAAATTGTGACTTCATCTTTAAATCACCACTCAGTGAATAGATAACCATTGTTATATATAAAGCAAACATTGTTATGTATAAAGCAAACATTATAGCCACTAATTACATATCATAAACTATTTGACAATATTGGAATTATATTTCAGTGTTGATTGCTTCTTGAAATAATCTTTGTGATCTGTCTGGGACTTGTTGGATATCACCCTAGTGTTTTCTTCTATCTTGAGTCCCTATACTCAAAACAGATTTTCTTTAGCAGGCCATTACCTGGTTTAAAGAAAATGTGTGGGTCCTAAGTTCAGGTTATTTTGAGGTTTATAGTCCATGAACCTGAAGTCTAGGTGAATACAGGTGATGTGAGGGGAATAAAGAAACATACGCAGTGGCCCTTCTGAATGTCAGAATGTCAGTATCAGAAAGCCAAGCAGCTCAGGCCATGTCCATCAGGATAGTAAACATGACTATAAAAGAGTTTTTAGTTCTCAAAAAGTTAATACATGCAGAAGAGATAGGTCCTGGTGTCATTGTTTGTGGGTTCTCCATCTGCCAACTTTCACCGCCACATTCAGAGAGTCTGGTTTGATCATATGCTCATTCAGTCCCAGGCCAGGTGGATTGGTGTGCTCCCATTAGTTCAGGCACACTGTCTCAGTAGGTGGACCAGCCCCTCACGGTCC